>SATZ01000320.1:0-42386 GCA_004335205.1 Ascochyta viciae-villosae
GCTAAAACACTGCCTAATTATAGTAATTATAACTACAAAATTAAACTTAAACTAGGCGCAGACCTGCCTAACTACTACCTTTAACCTTTTTTAGGACAATAAATAAAGGCTATTAAACATTATATTAAGAAAAATAAGTCTAGAGAATTTATTAAGTGCTATAACTCTCTAGCTTAAAATACTCTCCTTATTTTAGCTAAGCTAGGTAGTAGCCTATATATATGTATAGATTATTAAGAATTAAACAAAGCTATAGTTAAAGACTGCTAACTTATTTCTTTTTTTTAAGAGACTATAGCACACCTTAACAAAGCTAAGTTCTTTTTAAAGTTTAATATTATTTACACCTTCTATTAAATTTGCATAAAACCTAGCTTAGAATAGCTTACTACATTCTCTACTTAAAAGGGCACCTATTAGTATAAAGTTATACCTTTTAGTCTATGTAATGCTCCTATAACATTTTAACACGCTATTAACAAAGTCCTTTTTAAATACTTAGACTAATTCTGTACTGCTTATCTAGATAATATATTAGTATATTCTAATACCCTCTAGGAACATAAAGCGTATATTAAACAAGTTCTTAGCTGCCTTAAGAAATATAGATTCTATATTAACTCTAAGAAGTCTTAATTCTACAAGAACTAAGTTAAGTTTCTTAGTATAATTATTACAGATTAAGGCGTACAAATAGACCCTAATAAGATTTAGGCTATTTAAGAATAGAAGATGCCCTAAACAGTGCCTAATATTCTTTTATTTCTTAGATTTACTAGATTTTATTAACAATTTATCTAGAGCTACTCCTTTATTACCCTTCTGCTTATATAAGCTGTTAAGTCTACTGTTATTACTAAACTATTATAAAAAGACCCTAACAAGCTCTATTGCACAGTATAGTATAAAAAATTTAAACCTACACAGGCCTATATTAACACTTTTGCCTAACTAAAGAAAGCTTTTACAGTTAACTTAGTCTTACAGCATTTTAACTCTAGTTAGCTAATCTTTGTTTCTACTAACTCTTCTAGGTAGGCTACTAGTAGAGTTATAAAACAACGTAATGCTAAAGGTGCTCTACAACCTATAGTATTCTTCTTAAAAAAACACTCCTCTGCTAAATGCAATTACAACATCTATAATATAGAACTAATAGCTATTATTTAAGCATATAAAGAATAGGAGCCTAAACTTATAGGCTCTCTATACTTAATCTAGGTTATAACTAACTATAAGAACCTAGAAACGTTTATAACTACTAAGAAATTTAATTAAAGGTAAGCCTGCTAGTTACTTTTTCTCTCTTAATTTAACTTTAAGATTATTTACGCACTAAAAGAGACAAATAGCAAAGCAGACGCTCTTAGCTAGCAGACCTAGGACGTTTCTAAAGACAAAAATAATATAAGACTTATTAATACTTATTAGATTGTTTTATAATTAAAACACTTCTCTCCTAGTATAGCACCTGCAATTTAGGCTACTCTGCAGGCCTTATTACTCTCCCCTAAATAGAATTCCTTATTTATTGCCCTAGATACTTAAGTAGTAGCTTAACTCTGTACTACCTAAAGCCTAGCGCTTAACCCTAATATAGACAACAAAGAGCCTATTAACAATATTAACAGAACAGTAATATTAGGACTACCCTCTTATTTAGAAGACCTGCGCTTAATAGAAGAAATGCTTAATAAAGCCTACGCTACTAATTTAAACCCTGCTGCTTAAAAGATATTTACTACCTTAGATTAAGGTAACTATAAGCTTAGCTTATAGTTCTAGAAGAATAGTTACTATATTTTACTCTTAGACTGTTACACTATTACTAGAGAGGGGGATTACTAACAATTGTTTTTTAATAAAACACGCCTATATATACTACTAGACGCCTACTTCTGCTGCTAGATTTTTAACCTTTGCTATAATTATAAGATTACTAGCTATAAGAGAACTAGAGCTATGTTTTACTTAATAATTTATTAGTACTACTAGCCTAGTCTTACGCAGTTAATTAAGAAGTACTGCTAGTCCTGTGTAGTGTGTAAATGCACTTAACCTTCTTAGGAAGTATATAATAGCTACCTTTAATCTATGCCTATACCTAACACATAATAGGCAGACGTTTCTATAGATTACATTTAAGACCTGCTACCTTCTACACTTAATAGATAAATTTACACTAATCTTCTAGTAGTAGTTAATTAACTTACTAAACAACAGTACTTCTTTCTCTTAGTTAGCTGCTTATTAAAGAAATTTGCCTACTACTTTATATAAATCTTTTACCTGTATAGATTGCCCTGCACTATTGTATCTAATTATAGTACTTTATTTATTAACAAATTCTAGAGATATATCTGTAAGCGCCTTAATATTTAAGCTAAACTGTCTACTGCCTATTACCCTTAGATAGATAGCTAAACAGAACGTGCTAATTAGAGTATTAAAATTTATCTTTATAAATATATTAATTATATATAAGATAACTAGGTAGCATAGCTGCACTAAGTAGAGTTCTAGGTTAATAACACTGTTAACTTATCTACTAGTCTTACTCCTTTCTTTGCAGATCTTAGCTATTACCTATACAGCAGGATTTACTCTAGCAAAGACTATTTAAACACTAAGTTACTTTCTAGAGACGCTAAAGATTAAATCCTAAGAGCAGATAAGATTCTTTAAACCTATACTAATCTTTTAGAGTACCTAAAGATTTAGCTAACCTAGGCATAATAAGAGTAATAAATATAGGCTAATACCTACTAACAATAAACACTAAAATACAATATTAGAGACTTAGTTTAGGTATTAACCTAGAACTAGAGCACTACTTAACTCTTAAAAAAGCTTAATTATAAATACGCTAGGCTGTATCTAGTTACTTAAGTTATTTACAACAGAGCTGCTTATAAACTCTAGCTACCTAAGGAAATAATTTTAAAAGGTATATTTCTAGTGTTCTATCCTAATTTGCTCTAAGAAGCGCCTTAGGATAGGCTACTAGATTAAGCTACCTCTAAACTAGAACCTATAGATATTATTAATAATTAGGGTAATATTATATAAGAGTAGTTTGTTAATAAGTTTATTAACTGCTGCAGGCGCTAAGGTACCTAGAAGTATCTAATTAAGTAGTCTAATAACCTATTACTAATATAGGAACCTGCTAAACAACACCTTAAACACTATAACGCGTTCTTGTATTACTATAAGAATCTAGATAAGCTAAAGCCCCCTAGTCTTAAGATGCCTGCAAACTAGGCCCTATAAACTAAAGATGCCTTTATTAGTAACTATTTTAGAAACCTTAGCAACTACAAATAGCAAGTTATTATACCTCTATATAGGATTACTCTAGTTTAGCGTTATATTAGGCTACTTTTAGCATATTAATAACAGCATTCCCCTGCCTTTTAGCAAAGACTACACGCTATATTAATACCTATATATTACCTTTAAGGCACTATAATTAAAAACTTACTTAAGGTTTAGTATAATATTAGGCTACTTTTAGCATATTAATAATAGTGTTCTCTTACCTTTTAGTAAAGACTATACGCTACCTTAACACCTATACATTGCCCTTAGGATACTATAACTAAACTAATCCTACTGTTAAAGCACACCTAACCTAGCTGTTGCTAGCTTAGATTAGTTAAACCTCTGTTAAGCTAGGCAAGATTACTGTTAGGCTTACTTACTCTTCTTATATAAGTTCTAAATAACTTTAGGCACAACTTTTGCATTACAGGGTTTATACAGCAGAAAAAATCTTAGAGGTTAGTTTTTTAAATAGAAATCTAGAGAGATATATACAGCGCTATATAAACTATAAACCTTAATTCTACATTAACTGCTACTAGGTTTTCTCTATAGTTTCTTAACTACTATACTATTTACTTTTACATTCTCTTCTCTTTCTCCTTCTCTCTTCTAGTTACTAGCACCTATATAGCACCTGTAGATTAGATTAGCTTAGAGGACTTTTGCTTATTTATAAGAGGGGGGCACATGTTAGAACTTCTGCTATAGTTAGATAGCACAACCTACTAGTAGTGCTTATCTAACTTAGCAGAATCTATTCTGCTAACTTTTACTTTACTTTTAAAGTATAGGCCTCTTTCTACTTTTAGCTTAGGAGCCTAGAACTACCTACTATAAGTAGGTAGCTATCTCTGCCCTCTTGTAGCTCTCTATCTGCTATTTTGTTTACTCCTTCTTAAATATATTAGCTTTCTAGATTACTTTCTTTTTATACTTATAAAGTCTGCCTTATATATATAGCCTATAATCTTATAATTATAATAAAGGTTAAAAATCTAGTAGTAGAGGTAGGCGTCTAGTAGTATATATAGGCGCGTTTTGTTAAAAAACAATTATTAGTAATCCCCTTCTCTAGTAGTATAACAGTCTAAGAGTAAAACATAGTAGCTGTTCTTCTAGAACTATAAGCTAAGCTTATAGTTGCCTTAATTTAAAGTAGTAACTATCTTATAAGTAGTAGAGTTAGTAGTATAGGCTTTGTTAAGTATTTCTTCTATTAAGCACAGGTCTTCTAAATAAGAAGGCAGTTTAAATATTACTATTCTATTAATATTGTTAATAGGCTCTTTGTTGTCTATATTAGAGTTAGGCGCTAGGCTTTAGGTAGTACAGAGTTTAGCTACTACTTAAGTATCTAAGGTAATAAATAAGGAATTCTATTTAAAGAAGAGTAATAAAGTCTATAGAGTAGTATAAATTGCAGGTGCTATACTAGGAGATAGGTATTTTAATTATAAAACAGTCTAGTAAGTATTAATAAGTCTTATATTGTTTTTATATTCTAGGCCTACTAGCTAAGGGTGTCTGCTTTGCTATTTATCTCTTCTAGTGTATACAGAATCTTAAAGTTAAATTAAGAGAGAAAAAGTAACTAGTAGGCTTGCCTTTAATTAAGTTTCTTAGTAGTTATAAATGTTTCTAGGTTCTTATAATTAGTTATAACCTAGATTAGGTGTAGAGAGCCTATAAGTTTAGGCTCCTATTCTTTAAATGCTTAAATAATAGCTATTAGTTCTATATTATAGATGTTGTAATTATATTTAGCAGAGAAGTGTTTTTTTAAGAAGAATACTATAGGTTGTAAAGCAGTTTTAGTATTGTGTTGTTTTATAACTCTACTAGTAGCCTACTTAAAAGAGTTAGTAGAAATAAAGATTAGCTAACTAGGCTTAAAATGCTGTAAGACTAAGTTAACTGTTAAAGCTTTCTTTAGTTAGGTAAAAGCGTTAATATAGGCCTATATAGGTTTAAATTTCTTATACTACACTGTATAATAGAGCTTATTAAGGTCTTTTTATAATAGTTTAGCAATAACAGTAGACTTAACAGCTTATATAAGCAGATAGGTAATAGAGAAGTAGCTCTAAATAAATTTTTAATAAAATCTAGTAAATCTAAGAAATAAAAGAATATTAGGCACTGTTTAGGGCATCTCTTATTCTTAAATAGCTTAAATCTTATTAGGGTCTATTTATACGCCTTAATCTGTAATAAGTATACTAAGAAACTTAACTTAGTTCTTATAGAATTTAGACTTCTTAGAGTTAATATAGAGTCTATATTTCTTACAGTAGCTAAGAACTTGTTTTATATGCGCTTTGTGTTCCTAGAGAGTATCAGAATATACTAATATATTATCTAGGTAAGTAGTACAGAATTAGTCTAAGTATTTAAAAAGTGCTTTATTAATAGCTTGTTAAAATGTTACAAAAGCGTTATATAAACTAAAAGGTATAACTTTGTACTAATTAGTGCTCTTTTAAGTAGAGAATATGGTAAGCTATTCTAAGCTAGGTTTTATATAAATTTAATAGAAGGTGTAAATAACATTAAACTTTAAGAAGAACTTAGGTTTATTTAGGTATGCTATAGTCTCTTAAAAAAAAGAAATAGGGTAGTAGTCTTTAACAATAGCTTTGTTTAATTCTTAATAATCTATATATATATACAGGCTACTGCTTAGCTTAGCTATAATAAGGAGATTATTTTAAGCTAGGGAGTTACAGCACTTAATAAATCCTCTAGACTTGTTTTCCTTAATATAATGTTTAATAGCCTTTATTTATTGTCCTAAAAAAGGTTAAAGGTAGTAGTTAGGTAGATCTATGCCTAGTTTAAGTTTAATTTTATAGTTATAATTACTATAATTAAGTAGTTTTTTAGCTATAGGTTAGTTAAAAGTAGGAATAAAGTTAGCATATTCCTCTAATTCTTTTATAGTAAGTAAGTTAGAGAGTAGAGAGTTTTTTAGAAGCTAGAAAAATTTATTAAAGTTATTATTAGCTAAAGCTCTTCTAGTAGTAGTAGTGTCTAATTATTAAATAACAAAGACTAGATACTTAGGTCTTTTACTATAGAGATAAATAGCTTTAGCTAAAACTAAGCGCAGGTTAACTAATTTATTAGTATATGTTACTGCGCTAGTAGAGCTAAGTTTAGGTTAAGTAGATCTTCTATTTTAGAATTTGCCTAAACTAGACTATAATAATTACAGAAGCTTAGTGTCTAACTTAGAGCTCTTATATAGCAATAAGAGAGTTTAAGATATAGTATTATAGTATCTAGAGTAATATTTATTACTAAAATAGATAGAGTAATTATGCTATAAGACTAAGAGATTGTAAATAGCCTTCTAGCAGAATCCTAAGATAAGTTAAAAGGATCTATAATTGTTTATAACATAGGCTCTAGTATATTCTAAGTAAGAGCCTAATTAGAGGTAAAACTTTGTATAGTAGGTAATAGTCTTAGAGAGTTAATTATTGTATTCTTAGCAGATAATTAGAGTAGCTAAAGGGATAAAGTAAAGGGCCTTAGTGTGTTCTAGAAATTTGCGTAATATAAAGCTAGAATTAGCCCTATTGTTAGCTAAAGCGCAGATCTTATATAGAGTATTATTATTATATTTTAAGAAAGCTAGAAAGGTAAGTTAATTATAATGTTATAGGCTGTCTTTAGTTTAGTTCTATTTACTACTAGCTTTTTAAAGTACAGTATTAGCCTCTACTAAACCTAACTAAGGAGAAAACAGGTTCTTAAAGTGCACTTATTAGTAAACTAACCTTAAGTAGTAACTTAAACTTAAAGGCTCTAGTTTTCTAACTTAGAAGCAGAGTTATTATCTAAGGATTTAAAAAATTTGTCCTTAGTATTATTTCTTAGGTTATCTAAAGTAGCTATGTATTAATTTGTTAGTTTATCCTAAGAAACAGCTAAAGATAGTACTTTAGGCTTTAGTAGTTCTAGACATTAGTTAAACTTATAGCTCTTAAGTCTATAGTTAAAATAAGTTAACTTGTTAGAGGGGTTAAAAGAGTAGTCCTTAGAGTAGTAAGAGCAAGTATTCTTAGCCTTAGGAGCAGATATAGGTTAAGCTAGAATAGTAGTAGTAGGTAGTACTAGCAGATTGTTGCAAGTAGTTAACTAACTGCGTAGAGCAGAGTAACTAGGCTAATTACCTATAAAATCTTAAGTTATTAGCTTCTTAGAGATAAGAGTATAGTTAGAAAAGAAGGTACTAAGCTGTTTGTAATATTCTTATAGGCTAGAGAGAGACTTCTTATAGGAAACACTAGCTATAAGACAGTAGTAAAAATCTAGTATTTTAGCCTGCAGGTAGTAGTAGTAGGCTTTAAGATACTAGTTAAGCTGCTAAGTAAAGTATTCTATCTTAGTGTAAAAGATAGAGAAAGTAATTAAAGTATTAGCAATGTCTGTTAAGAGAAAGTAAGAAAAAATAAAGGTATTAAAAGAGTATTTAGTAGACCTAAAGGTGTCTTTGTTCCTATAGACATCTTATAAGTAATAAATACAGTCTATAGGTTTAGAATAGAGGTAACTAAACCTAGATAGATCTTAGAGTAAGGCATAAGCAGAGTCTTAAGTATAAATAATAAGAAAGTCTACATAATTACTAGAGTACTAGTAGTTATGTCTGTTTACTAGTATATAATAAAGGTAATTAAAGAACTATCTATTAAAGTTGTTCTTAGAGCTAGAAAAATATTAGAGTTTCTTTATAGCCTTATTTAGCTAGTTGTTGTATTAGTCTAGTAACTATAGGAATTAAAAAGCGCTAGCTAATATAGGGGTTAAAGATATAGTAGACTAGCTCCTAAATAGTATAAAAGTAGTAAAAGTGTTCTAAGTAGCTAGTATAGCCTAAAATTAGTCTATAGTAGCTAGTGTATTATTGCGTTGTTAGGATTGTAAAAGAATAGTATATAGCTGCTCTAGGTTGTTATTAGGTCTAGTAAATAGTTCTTATTCTAGCTTAGTAGACTTTAAATAAAGAGAGGTAGAGCAGCGTAAGTGCCTAAATTTAGAAGTAGGTTAAGTAGAGGCTAAGTCTTTAGTAGCTAGAATAGCGCCTTTAGCTATAATATAATTATAGGCTAAGTAGAGCTTTTAGTAATCTAGTTTAAGTTAATTAGTCTAAGACTATTATATATTAAAAACAGTCTTAGAAGAGTTATACTTAGTAACTATATAGTTATATTTATTAATAAGTTTAGAGCAGGTATCCTTATACTAAGTAAGATTAGTTTTAGTTATTTAAAGTTTAGAAGTAATATATTAAAATCTGTCTAAGATATTATAGAAAAAACCTATAAGAAAAGAGGCTAGAATTGCTAATTAACTATAAGAAAGGCAAAAGAAGTACTAATTTAGCAAATTGTCTAAGAGCTAATAGAGGCCTAGAGATTAGATAAACTAAGAGTGCTAAGTAAGGTTATAATTCTCTAGGACTTGCTAAAAGAATTAGAAAGGCACTATATTATCTTTAGAATATAAGTAGAGGAAATTCTTAGTAAGCTTAGCTAGTAAGCTCTAGGTGTCAGGCAAAGATATATTACAGATAGAAACCTTAGAAGCTAGTGTGTATAGAGAGTTCTTATAGCAGAAATTTAGTAGTTCTGTAGCAGAAGCACTTTAGTATTCTAAGATAGTAGGCTTAAATATAGTAGACTTAGCGCCTTATACCTCTAAATATTAAATAGAAGGAGAGTTGTTTAGAGAGTATAGAGTAGGTTAATATACTAATATCTTTTTATTACCTAGGAACTTAGATAAAGGTTAATTAAAGCTAGCAGAGGAAAGCCTTCTAGAATAAGAAATAGGGCACTTAGCAGAAGTTCTAGTAGAGCAGCAGCTAGCTTTATAAAATAGATTAGCAACTTATTTAGGAATAGTAGTAGTTAGCTAAATAAAAGAGTTAGTAGAAGAAATATACTCTCTAAACTTGTCCTAAAGGTGTAAGAGATTATAGTTATATTTAAGAGAAAGGATCTTATCTTAGCTAGTATTATTAGAATTAGCTAGTGCTATAGCTGTAGTTTTAAGAATATAGTAAGATTTTAGAAGAAGTTAGTTAAAAGTTAGTTAAGAAGTAAGTTAGGTAGTTAGAAGAGAAAGTAGAGCACTTAGTGCCTAAAGTAGTAGTAAGAACCTAGAGTAGAGCTAAGTAAAAGAATAGTAGATATACAGTAAAAGGTTAGTAAAAAAAACAGAGTTAGTAAAAGAGTTAAAGTAAAAAAAGTAGTAGTAACTAATACTTAAGGTTGCGTAAAAGGAACTAAGTTAGAATATACTTAGAGGAGTTTAGATAAAGCAGCGCTAAACTACTTAAAAGGCGCTAGAAATAGTAAAGAAAAGGTGCTAGACTACTTAAAAGGCGCTAGAAGTAGTAAAAGAGAGGCACTAGACTACTTAGAAGGCGCTAGAAATAGTAAAAAAGGAGGCGCTAAACTACTTAAAAGGCGCTAAAATAGTAAGGAAAAAGAAGGAAGCGCTAGACTACTTTAAAGGTGCTAGAGTAGTAGGCGCTAGACTGCTTAAAAAAGTGCTAAAACTAGGTAGAAGAAGAGCGCTAGACTACTTAAAAGGTGCTAAAAGAAGAACATGCTAGTACTCTAGAGCCTAAAAAGAGGTAGAACACTTAGCGCACTAAGGTTTAGTAGCTAGTTTATACTTAAAAGAGTATATAGGTAAGGCTAATCTATACTTAGAAACAGGTACTTGCTATCTGCGTAAGAAGGGGATAGAGACTAAGAAAAGAAGCTCTAATAGCTAGAGCTATTACTTAGTTAAGAGATAGCTTACTAAACTAGGTAAAAAATTATAGAACCTTTAGTAATAGTAGCTAACTACTGTACTAAATAAAGGTAGAAGCCTAAGAGAAAAGCTTAGTTTTAAGCTGTTAGGTCTGCTATTATATAAGGCAGACTTTATAAGTACAAAAGAAAGCAATCTAGAAAGCTAATGTATTTAAGAAGAAGTAAACAAAATAGTAGATAGAGAGCTATAAGAGGGCAGAGATAGCTACCTACTTATAGTAGGTAGTTCTAGGCTCTTAGGCTAGAAGTAGAAGGAGGCCTATACTCTAAAAGTAAAGTAAAAGTTAGTAGAATAGATTCTGCTAAGTTAGATAAGCACTACTAGTAGGTTGTGCTATCTAACTATAGCAGAAGTCCTAACAATTACGTAAGGTACTCTACCTCTACTTAGTACCTACCTACGCTAGCCTTCTACTAAGAGAGTTAGAGCTAGGCAGAGTCTATATATAGTAGAGGTAGGTATAGAGTAGGCTCTATATATAGTAGAAGTAGAAGTAGAAGAGAAGCTACATAGACTAGTAGTAGGTGTTAGGTATATTAGGTAATATAAGATCCTCTAAGGATCTAACTTATCTAAAAGATCTAAGAGATCTAAAAGAGACCTAGCTAGTTAGATTGTATTAATTCTTATCTTATCTAAGAGATCTAAAAGAGACCTAGCTAGTTAGATTAGATTAATTCTTATCTTATCTAAGAGATCTAAGAGATCTAAAAGAGACTTAAGAGATCTAAGAAAGAGGCCTAAGAGATCTAAGTAATATTACGTATAATTATTACAGTTAAGTGCTTTTTAGGTACTCTCTACTCTGCTTAATCCCTACTACTAGTTAATACAGCCTCTATTCTAACCCTACTTCTAGTTAATACAGCTCTTTCTCTACACCTACTACTAGTCTATGCAGCCTCTCTCTTACACCTACTACTAGTCTATACAGCTCCTCTCCTACACCTACTATACACTCTAGTAGGCTATACCTATTTACTAGTGTACTTCTAGAACAGAGGTTACAGAATTTTTATAACTTTATTTTAGACACGTTAGCTCTATAGCAGAGCTCTAGTCTATACTAAAAAGTATAAGCTAGAGTAGTGCTAAGGCAGTGTACGCTAAGAAGCTAGCACTTAAGCCTAGCCTGTTACAGATATAGTAGTAGTATATACCTTCTATATAGAAGAATGTGTTTATAAGTATTAATACTAAATTAATAGATATAGGTATAGATTAATTAAGAGAGTACTAACCTTAACTATAGATTAGAGTTATACTAAAATTAAATATAGAATAAGCAATAAATTAGTATTAAAAAAAGCTTTCTTAATAATTTCTTAATATATATAACATATACCTTAATAAAAACAGTTTAAGCTTCTATATAGGTAAGTCTTATATACTTAACTTGTCTAGAGAGTATATTATAATATTACTAAATACTAGATCTACCTATTAGAAGCTTAGCTTATATAGATCTACTCTATCTAAGGTTAGGCTAACTTATTAATAGATTTAAATTTACTTCTTACTTATACTATGTATATAACAGGCTAATAGTCTATATTAAGTATACTAAGTAATTAGCTAATAGGAGCATAAGACGCTTAATAAGTATACAGATAGTAAACTAAGGAGACTTCTATATGTAAATTAATAATCTATCTTCTAGTTATTTCTAAGCTTATTATCTAATAATAGGAACTATAATACTATAAAAGGTTAACAATAAGAAAAACCAAAGTAATAACTAAACTATAGAGTTAGAAACACTAATTAGTAATAAGAGCTCCTAGAAAGTATATTATAGTAAAGAGTAATTATTACATAAGTGCTAGATTAGATAACTTAATTTATTACAGATTATTACAGATTTTTACAAATTAAAATCTTAGATTATAATCTTCTTCTTTAGAACTTCTAGAGATTTATTCTAAGACTACAGGTATATAGATATAATCCTTAATTATAATAATAAGATAAGGAACTTAATTACCTCTTTTATTTATTAATTACTATTTCTAGTTCTCTAAGCTCTAATAAGAGGTAAGTTAATCTCTTAAGACTTTTAGGTAGGTTAAAAAAGTATAAATTATCTGGTTTTTCTTCTATATAGCTTTAGTATAAGCTGTAGATATCTTTAAGGTATAGTTTATAGATTTAGAAAGTATATCTATTAAATATTATTTAAAGTACTTCTAGCTAGGTATCTGTTTATATACTCTAAATATATACTTTACGTAAGTATACTTTAGCTCTTAAAAGTCTCTTAATAAGTACTACATTACCTAAAGTATCTTATTTTTAGTATTACTTACCTCTTATAGTAAGAGCTAGAGGGCTACTTTATAGAGATAAAAGAACTTATAATACTTTTTAAGGTTTTTTTCTTTATATTTAGTAAGGTCTTTAGGTTTAAGTATACGCTTTATAGGTTAAGATATAAGTATTATAGATATATTCTACTTATATATACTAGCACTTAGAGTCTTCTTAATAGTCTTTGCTATACTTAGAGTAGTATAGTTTCCTATACTCTTTAGTTACATAATCTTAGCCTTAAGTAAGTATAGGCGCTATAAGGCCTAGAGCTTATTATATTAACGTTAAGCAGCCTAGATACTCTTATTAAGTATTAAAATTACGCTTACTATAGAGGTTAGAATCTTCTTAAGAACTAAGAAAACAGTACTAGTGTCTTCCTTCTACTAGGTTTAAAATAAGAGTATAAATATATCTTTTATAAGTGCTCTATAACTATATATTTAGGTAGTTAGAGCTATCTTTAAACTATTATATTAATAGAGTATTATAATATAAGGTTCTATTTATAGGCTATAATACAGACTAAATACTTACTTTGTACTAGAGATAAATAGTAGAGAAATAGTAATAGATGTATTAAGATAATAAGAATAATACTTATCTTCTTTACAAATAGTATATAGTACAGGTTTTACGTAGCTTTACTAAGAGTAAGACTAATATAAGCTAAGAAAAGCTTAAGAATACTATAACACTAAATAATTCTATTACAGCTAATTATAAGTTTACTTTTACTATATTATAATATTAGTTTATACTCTTATAATAGTATTAAATAAGTAATATAACTATATATATACTTTTATATAGTTATATTACTTATTAAATGTTTTTAGAGGTTTGTTTATATCTTCTTTATAGTAGTAGAATAGTCTCTAAGCTCTAGATAACATAAAAGTCTAACCCCTATATATCGTGTAATTTTTTAGAAAACAAAGTACTAGAAGTACGTGCCTATACTTAATGTTGGATTCTCTCTTTCTATACATCTCTAAACAGATACAACATGTAAAGACAGTACTAGATTGTTTTTGTACACTAATAGGTACACGATGAATAGTTGTCATAGACTGTTCTATAATTTGCCTGCTAATTAAATAGTGCGCTGGAAACTCTTGCACACCGTAATCGATCGTTAAAAATCAAATGTGCCGTCACGCGATGATCCTACGGATGCTCATGCTTTGCTACGTTGTTTGACTCTTCAACTCGCTCTTGAACAAGATCGACCTGCTTCACCGGGTGCAAAAGCACAGCCGGTAAACACATCCGTCCTTCCCCAGCAAGCTCTTCCTCTTCGCCGCCATCGTTGTCGACTTTATAGCCCATCCATCTCTTCCACAAATTTGGCGCAAAGCCGGCATGGTAGTACCAGGTTGTGCCGAGGAAGTTGTGTTGTCGCTCGTCTGAGAAGACGGACAGTCGGGCACCACCTGATGCGCCGTTGCGCCCGTTATTGAATATAGCAGCAAGGTATTGTGTGGGCCACTTGCGATCAATGAAGACAGGGTGTGGTGCGTAGACGGCTTTCAGGCCATGGTGTAACGCAGCTGACCCAGGCCACATCTCGCTAAACATGGTGTGACGGTAGTGCGACTGCTCGCGATGCATGGTCTCAAGCAAGCGGCGTGACAGTCGGCCAGATGTGTTGATGGCAGTTCGGCGTGGCGGAAAGCCTTTCTTGCGGTCGTAGCCAGTGACATCCTCGTTGAGGATCCAGTTGGTTCGATCAGGATCGAAGAGTGGATTGAAGACAATGAGATCGGCTGGCTCGCCAACGCCCCATTCATTCTTATCCTCCATCAAGGTATGCGGTGGTATCACATCCTCATCGATCTCGATGTCGGGGTAGTCCTGGGGTTTTTCTGGGCCCCAGATGTGTTTCTCGGGCTTTTGCATCTCGGGCTGGGATAGATGTGGGTTCGGCGGGAGATGCGAAGACCAGGTGTTGGCTTTGCTATTGGTACCGTGTTCAGTCTGTACACGCACCATGTGGGTGAAGTCCTCCCAGGAGCCATGAACCGAAGGTATGTAGAAGCGAGCGTTGCGCTCCCATAGACCTTTGCGGGGTTGCGCTTCAGCCCATTGGGAGACCTGGCTGAAGAGGTGATAGTAGTGACCTGTGTACCGAACATCCATCTCCCAATGCCAGAAGTAATCAAATTCGGGATGCTGGTGTGCAAAGTAGGTGACTGGCATGAAAGTTGAACGGTATGCACCATGGACAGGCAGGCCACGGTACATAGACTCCTCCACGCCGCCGTAGATGAGGCCCATTTGCCTTTCGGACCACAGTGTACCCATGCCAGCAAACTCGGGTGGGAGTGATTTGCTCAGTACCTCTTGGTAAACCTTTTCATCTGCCCAGATTTGCTTGTTGTCGTCCTTTACGTGAATAAGGAAGTGGACCTGATATTCACCGCCTGATGCAAGGCTAAGTTCAGATATCATCGACCTCAGATACATCAAATCCTCATCATCGTACTCGTAGTCCCACCATGTGCGAATCAGTACAGCGGTCCGGGAGACCAGGTTTTTGCGGCTAGCCTTTGGTTGTTGGCGAAGAGTTTTGCTAAGCGGCTGATCGGTTTTGGCCTGGCTGTCTACCTCCAGGTCGTCGTGAGGCTGTCGCTTTTGCACGGCCATGGCTTGGAATGCATGGTCATGCGTCTTTGGCTGCGTCTTGAAACGTTCTCTGTTTTTCTCCAAGCAACGGCTGACAGCCTGGCCCCATCTAATGTCTCGGTAATCAACCGCCGGGGTGACTTCCCAGACCTTGTCGATGCCTTCACGATCACCCTCTAAACCTGCACCAGTACCTCCACGCCTCTTGCTGTAGCCCATGCCGTAAGGCCCCAAGCGTCCGAAGCGCTCGAAGCAGACGTCGTTTCTCAGGCCCAGCAGTTCGTAGCTTCCCATGACATTGTCCGGCATGCCTTTGGTCACGCCGTTGTACGCTCTTAGCCCGGGAATCGCAATTGTATCGTTGGCATCTAGGTAGCACGCCTCGACGGGGCCATACTTGTCCACGTAGTCAAGGCCGTTATAGTCGGGATATGGATTGAAAGGTATCGATTCGGGTACCTTGGCAGCGGCTGCCCTCTTTCCCTTGGATGTGTCCTTCTCCATGGCTGCGGGCGGCAGCTCTGGGTCAACATCCTCCTTTGTAGGGTACTCAGGGACATTTTCCTTGCGGCTGACCAGCGTTCGTATACCGCCATGGTAGCGCTTCAAGAAGGGGAAGCTTTCCCACACGGGTGGCTGGGGAGGCGACTTATAAAGCTTGAGCTCCGTGTTGCGTATCGAGTCCCAGCTGCTGTGCAACAGGAACCATACGAACAAGACAAGAGTGCTCGCTATTGCCAGGCCAAAGTAGCGTGTGAATGCGCGAGGGTTCCGGTAGCTGTACGCGCTCACCGATGGCTTGGATGGCTTGGACGGCGTCCTTCGGTGTGTGCGAGAGGACTTGCGGTTGGGGGCGAGAGGCCTGGCTTCGTGTGGGTTGTTCGGGTTTACGTCGTAGGCGCCCGAGGACGCGCGTGACGAGTATGGACTCGATGCGCCCGAGGAAGTGTAGCTGTCATCGTCATCTTCGTCGCTGTCATAGCGCTTCTCGTTGCGTGCGCCATCTTCGAGGTCGCGCTCGACCTGGTTGTAGGCTTGGGGCTTCCGCTTTGCCACCGAGAGCTGTGGCCTGAAGCCCAGCATGCTGTGTGATGGTGTGAAGTGCGACTACACGTGATGCGCACACGCAGCTTGTTGCATGCAAACAAAGCCCTGCAGTTCCCTGCCTGGTGCTATCGTAGGCACTTGCGACTTGCGGCACCAGGCGCGAATGCCAAATGGGTGCCTCGGTAGCAAATACGATGCGTAGTCGCAACGAAACGGGAAGAACCGAGTCGTGGCGTCGTGACGTCGTACCAGACTGCCGTCGAGTCGAGCCTGGTTGGAGTTGAGTCGAGCCTGGTTGGAATTGAGTCGAGCCTGGGTTGAGTTGAGTCGAGCCTGGACTTGATCGAGTCGAGTCTGAATTGAGTTGTTTGGTGCTTGAATTGAGTTGCGACCAGCTGCGCGCTTCGATGTGCCAAAAATCCAAACAAATGAATGGTTGCTGGGGTGCCAGGTGCGGCAGGTGCGGCTCGTGTCAAAGCGTCCTCCGCCGCCAACTCCACGCCCACTCCGCCCCCACACTCATGGCAGCCGACTACATGTTCGTTTCGACAGCTCAACTTCAACATCAACCCTTCATGTCCATCGTCATGGTAATCAGCACCCACTTTCAAAGGCTTCATCGAGCTTTGTCGGCTGTGATACATCTGCTAGCAAGAAGGCATGTTCTCTTGTTTGTATGCTCGCTGTGGCACACTGGCAATCTCTACACAGCGTGTCATCCAGTGAAACACAGCCTCTGAGTGCCTTTACCTCAACTTATAGTATAGCTCGCGGCATGCTTAGACAAAACCGTCGGTTGGTCGCAGGGTGCAAGCGGGGTGAGGTGATACCTAGCCCCGCGCGCTAAGGTTGTTTGTGTAGCGGCAGGTCCACGTTCAAATATACGTGCACGTGTCTTCTAGATACCTGTTCCAGCGCCTCGCAATACGACTGCTCCCATCGCCTGCTCTTCTCCGAGATGACAGACTCCAATCCCCTCATTTTCTATGACATCTCCTCGCCTCAAGAGCCTCGCTCTTACGCGCCAAACCCCAGCAAGAGCCGGCTTGCTCTAAACTTCAAGAACGTACCCTTCAAAACGACCTGGGTCGAGATTCCAGAAATACCTGGCGTCCGCAAGGGCCTCGACTGTCCGGCCGCTCGCAAGTTTGATGACGATTCTGATTACTACACGCTGCCTATGCTGCAGGATCCAGTGTCAGGCACTGTTATTGGAGACTCTTTTGACATTGCCAACTACCTTGAGGACGTCTTTCCCAAATCAGGCGGTCACCTTTTCCCTCCAGTGTCTACCCACACAGGACTCGAATATGAAAGTCCCAAGAAAGACACGGCTTTTTTTGCCCCATTGACCTCGAACAAAGGTTCCAAAAATGAGGCCTACGCACGATTCAACATGCACGTCGACGCCACTTTCTCGGCACACGTGGTGCTCGTCGCCCAGTACATGCCTTTCAACCCAGACACGGCAGATGCCGCAAAAGCTCTTTTCGTGAAGCGGGCGCATCTGAACTCCTGGGACGATCTCTCCATTCAAGGCAAGGCAAGAGAGGAAATTAAGGCGGCTTTCAAAGAGTCACTCACGTCACTAGCCCAGCTGTTCCAGATCCATAAAAGCGGACCGTATCTTGAGGGGAAAGAGGCCAACTATGCCGACCTGATCGTAGGAGGCTGGCTGAACATGATGCATGCGACCTTACCCAAGGACGAATGGGAGGATTTCAGGGCATGGCACGGCGGGGTTCTTGGTGCGTTGCATGATGCTTTGCAGAAGAATTATTTCAAATGCTGGTAAACACCGGTAGCCCGCGCTCTCAAGGCTACCAATCTCGTATCTCAAGACGCCAAAAGCTGTGGCGTTGATACCCTGTCTTGCGAGGCAGGGTGTGTCCGAAGAGTATGCACTCCTGAGTAGCATAGATAGAAGAAGACTAGGGTCCATAAAAACGTCAACTTGGTCGACTTCGTTATCGCAGCTGTGAGTAACCCAGGTCGGGTTCGTCATCTGATGAAATCCAACGTTGTGTGTCTTGTCCAACCTTTTCCACATAGGGTTGTGCGAGCTGAGGAGTCTAAGAGAAAGAGTATGTATGGAAGTGCGCCGGTCGCGGAAAGACAAGTAACTGGGCGAGCTGCCACAAGTATCACCTAGCATTCTCGCGGCTAATAAAATGTGCTTGCAAGAGTATAGATACTCCCAAGGCGTACATTCATTCACTATGCGTTAAGGAGCCTTTCTATCAATACTGCTCGTCTTGCTGCATCCTCAAGGCTAACCCAGCCATCGCCTTCTGGTCGGCCATCTGCAAACGCGTAAAGCGTGGCGGATACAGAATGAGCCATGAGAGGAAGCGCTAGCTGCTCTGGGCTCCAACTCCATTCAATCTTCCCAACACTGTCCCCTTCAAAATGATAGACATGTATCGTGATAGGTTCATCGTGCTCGCCTGCTTCCAAGGACCCGGTCGACGGTGATCGACTCTGATTTCGCCATGCTGAAAGTTGATCGCCCAGGTCAGAGAAGATGAGCCGAGAAAAGGCTGGCCTCGTCGGAAAAAGGATGCAAGTGTGGCATCCTCCACTGCGTGTGAAGACGGCTCCAATCGAGCGTTGAACGAGAGAAGGTCAGGGACGTCTGATGTAATTTGCTCGACAATCTCATTTTTCGACGGGTGGCGGATGCGGACATCTGGGTGCTGAATCTGGGTTTTGGCTTGAACAGTGGAGACCACTACGTCGCCAACAACCGAGAGCAGTGTATCAAGAGCGGTTCTCTGTTAGTCGAATGAGAAGACACAAACAGGCTTCAAACTCACCATGATCCACACCAATGACCACGGCGTTTGCCCCGACTTCTTTCTCAGCAAAGTATTTGAGACCAAGCGGCATAATCTCTCGGTCAAGCATAGCTCCGAACATGCGCACTTATACACTGAGCAACTTACCCAGGCTATCATCACCGATCTTCACGAGCTCCCTCACCTTCGTCACGATCGGATTCCAACGTCGTTGTCGGCCAACTGCGACTCGAGAACCACTTTGCTTGGCCGTGTTTACCAACTCTTGGATCTGCTCCTGTGTAGCCGCGACCGGCCATTCCACAAAAAAATCTTTTCCTGCCCGAATACTTGGAATAATGACCTCGTATTGCTTGTCAACTCTTGTGGGTCAGCAGCAAGATCTTCGGGCGACGCGTACGTTTTGACGTCCGGAGGAAGCCGATGGGCCTTGATAGCCAACTTCGCTGCCTCACTACTGCTGTTCAGAAGCGATTTGATAGAAAACTTCTACTGTCCTTCATCCGCGAGCAGGCTGGGGAGGTGAGCTGACGCAGCCCAGGACGTAACCGCTGTTGACGAAAAGCCGATGATTGCCGTGCGCAACGGATAGGACTTAGTGACCATAATAACTCAATTCGTGTCAAGTTTTCGAAAAGGCAACAGCATTGTTTGCCAAGTCAGGGTACTTCCACTTGCGGGTTCGCTTGGTAAACAGTGAACATTAATAAGCTTGTTTGGGAGAAACGCGAGCTTATGGATCTATGGCGGCACCGGGCATGCATTAAGCTCGTGGCTTTTTGTCAGCAACCCGATTTGGGAAGTCCATAAGACCAAGATGATCATGCTTCGTGGTTTCAGAGAATTCTACTGGACTTGCGCAGATTCACGAAGTCTTGGCGCATGTGCCCCTCAAGCTGAGACAGGTAGGTGAGCTGGCACGGCTACAAGCACCTTTGCTCAAAGAGATTGTGCAAAACTACTAAATACGGGGGCCAAGTTCCGTCTTGCGACTCTGCGCGTGAGTACCCGAAGAGAAGCTTGTGAAACGCTCATGTCTCCATTCTGTGTTGGTTTCCCACTCCACGGTAAAGGATGCTGCATATGGTCCTTCGATATTCGCTATTGGGTGTATTCAGCGACATCGACCTGACAGGTTTGGGTGTGAGGAGAGACAAGACGTTGAAAACCTTGAGTTTGCGAAATCGGAAGGACTATCTGAACTGCTTTCAGCGCGGCATGTTCGACTGCCGAGCTCGAAGTTTACCGTTGCAAGTTGCAACATAGTCACGGTAAAGTGATCATCGAAGCACATTGACATCAATTTAAAATGCGTCTTTCGTAGCTTGCGGCTAGCTCACAAGATCCTTGTTTTACACGTAGAACACACATAAGAGTCAACTATGATACATTAGAAGCAAATTGTTGCGCACAACGGCGCTAAACGAAGTATATCTATTAGAAGAGCTTTTAGGTCCAGTCTTAGGCCTTCGGCTAGTCATCGCTTCCGCGCTCAACGCTCTTGTTGGTCATAGGTGCACCGGAAATATGCTCAGTGCCTATGTCCCAATCCAAGGCAAGATCCTCGAGCTGAATGTTGGTTAGTACATGATCAAATGGGGTCAGGAAATGAGGCTACTTACAGTCCTCTTCTTTGTTTCCAGGATGAGCAGGGTGGTAAAGATATCTGCAAACATGAAAGCAGAAAAGATTTGCATGACGTGGTCAAGCCAGGGGTTAGCGTTTTTCGCGGTAGCGCCACGGGTAAGGAGAGGAGCAATAGCACCTTAGGCGATGATAGAACCGATCTTTCCATAGCCGGCGGAGATACCGTGCGAAGTTTCCAATTGGCTTGGGCAAAGGTCTACTGGTTGACTCAATTTGTTGTAGATAGGTTTTCTAAGCAGGCTAATGAGATCAGCAGACGGCAGTACAGGCGCGGGAAGACAGAGAGCGACTAGTCTTATCTATCTTCATCCTGTAATCTTCTACAAACGCTGCCTACATCTCAGTGCTTTGGTCTAGCCTTCCAACCTTGCCCCCTAAAGGCACAAACACTAACGAGCGAGCATCTAGTCTCTTGTATCCGAGAGTGTCCAAGGTGCCCCCAAGGCAGCTGCAAGAAGGTAAATAGACCCTCAATAATATCTGTGCAGTTGGCAGGCTATGTTGAAGTCGCTTCAGATCATACGAATCTGCCAAGAAGCAACCTGGACGTACGTGGTTACAAAGTCACTTCTTTACCACCTTGCCTAAACTTTTAAGCCCATGATCGTCATATTGATTGAAGGCTACGTACCTCCTGGCGGGGCATAGCCAGACCTAGCTGCGTCGGCGAAGGAAACACTTCCGAAGGGAGTTCGCGGTTCGGGAGGGAGATCAGCAGTTTCTGTGTCCTTGGGCTCAGCATGCGAAACCGCAAGATCGAACTTCAGGAACTTCTTGTTATGCTGGTGGCATATTAGTGAGGACCATTAGCTCGAAGCTACTTGTCTCGTACTTATACCTTGCGGGGCTTCTCCGCTACCGGGAGGGTGAGAGGGTGAGAATAGCCGACTTTGTGGGCTTGGCCACGTCCAGCTCGTCCTTAGCATTGGCGGTACCGTCCTCGGCCATGTTGAAAACCTCGAGCTCCTCCATGGTGGCTTCGATATCGTCCTCGGCGTTGTGAACCACGATCTCCACAGACTCCTGTACTTCTGCGAGCGTCCATTCCTCTGGCGCATCCTCTTCAAGCGCACCGTCGAATTCCCTCATTTGAACGATTATATCGTCGAGGGACTCGTCGGCAGTCAAGCTGTTTCCTATAGGGTGCCAGCGTCGCACTAAATTGTACAGTGCCAAAGCGTCGACACGACACTTATTGGCACAGTTGTCAAGAAGCAAGTAAGTGGGGCTCTGAGGACTCGACTTGACTTGTTTGATTACCTGTTTGAGCCTAGCAATTACCTGTGTAGGTTTAACTCCTACCTTCTTGGGTAAGCGCCTGAAAGTGAGCGTGAACTTGACTTGTTTCTTGACAACTCTGCTTATTGGCCTCCTCTCAGTCACCTAGAATAGATGCGAGCAGAATTAAAACCTTCACTGAATAATACCTTAGCATGGCGTCGTCTCTCAGAAGGTCCAGGGCTGCCTTCTGACACTCTAGGAGGCGATCGTCATGGTAGAGGTTGTAGGCTGCGTTCAGCGCCTTGGTGAACTGCTCGTCGATGATACTGGTCATGGTATGGACAGTTGATCAGGTTTATCGCTCGTTTGAGAATGAAGAAGCGTTCGGGCGATAAGCTATTCGAGTGAGATGGGTGCGTGGGTGAAAGTACAACTAGGTACCCAACCGCGCTAACGCCTTTGGGGGCAACGCCGGATGTGAATGCTCTCACGGCGGTTTCTTCAGGCAACAAACTACGTCTCGCACAAAACGTCTCTGTTTGCTCAAATGGTTGAAAGGAATTAGGAGTTATAGGGCTGACCAGGCACTCACCGCTATTCCGCAGCCATGCTCACTTACACAAAGCGGCCTCAACAACGGGTGACCGCGTGTATTTCCAGACAAACGACATGATCATCCCATGATCACAAAACAAACGAGAACGACTGGCAAACAAACGTAATGATCGTATCTGTGTGCTATGTATAATACATGAGGTATTTACTCATGCTTTCGCTACCTGTTGCGGTAAATACCGCTTAGATTAGTGATTATCTGATCTAGATTACTAATTTCGTAATATAAATCTAGATGCGCTAAGTTACTAGCGTTAGATTAAGGATATATAAACAATTAGGTTATACTAATAGATGAGTAGAAGAATTTAATCTCTCTTTTTTAATTATTAATTATTTATCTTTTAAGTCTCTTAACTTTTATAGTTATAAGCTTAGTGTTATAGACTATAAAAGAAGATTCTCTCTGTGTACTTAGTATAGCTAAGAACTTTGTTAAAATAATTAAACACTTATACTAACCTCTTTATTATAAATTACTACACCTACTACTATAGATACTAAAGAAAAGATTAGTACTAGGCAGATCCTGCTTAAATCTAGATTAGACTAGCTAAACTAGTATACTTAGCTAGAGTTTATACCTAAGACAAGGCTATCTAAGATTGAATTAATCTAGATATAAGTAACGTACATCTAATAGATAAGTAAGAGCTAGTCTATTCTTCTTGTCTAAAGAAACTAGTATAATTAGAAGGAGTTACTAACTTAGCTTTTAAAGCTATAAAAGAAACTTACAAACTACTAGTTATAGAGTATCTAGAAGAAGTCTAGAAATATAAGATTAAGACAGCTAGATAGACAAAGAAAGTAGCTAAGCTTACTAATATTTGTAATTAAATTAATAAAATAGTATCTCTTAACCTTCTAGCCTTAATTACTCTTAGATTATTTAATAATAAGAAAGTTACCTGTTAAGTACTTATTTAATTACTAAAGAATAATCTTGCTCTAACTAAGGATAATATAAGTAATCTTTTAAGATAGTAATACTAAGCTTATCTAGAGAAAGCTAGATTAGCCTAGATAACTCTAGATAAGTAGTTTAATAAATAGCAAATTCTATATAGAAAGGCTAAGACTTACTCTATTCTAGATATTAGTAGATAACTAGTAATTACTAACTTTCTAGATTTAGTATTAGTAAAGTTAGCTTCTAAATAGTCTTAATCTATATAATAATTAAATATAATAAATTTAGCTCTAGCTAAGCCTTCTCTAACTATAGACAAAGTTACTAGGGTTTCCCTCTTATACTTTAGAAATAAGCAATTAGTTAACTAAAAGAAAAGAGATTAGAAGTGTACGCAACCTTTAGCAGATTATCTAGAAACTAGCAGAATAAGTAGGGATTAGGTACTCTAAAACATGAATACTCTTACTAATAAGGTAGATTGTATAACTAGCTTCTAATCTCTTATGTTAGACTCTAAGTTAAAATTACTAGATTAACAGTATTAGATAGACTAAAGATAACTCTTACTAAAACAGCTAAATCTAAGATTAAAGAAAACTATACTAAATAAGAGTAGAATAATCTTAGAAAACAAGTTAAGTAATCTAGATAAAACTCTATAACCTCTAGAATATCTAGGTTATCTAGAATAACTAAGTTAGCTAATACTAGGACTAATAAGTTTCTAGGATTAATAGTAGCAGCTCTAATTAACCTATTAGACATAATTACTAATTAAGAAGAAGTGTGTAGCACAACTTACTCTGCTTATCTATTATTAATAAGTACTATCTTTAATAGAAGTAGAGTAGTATACCTTATTAATAATTAGAAGTTTTTTTTTAAAGGAACTTTTAAGAAAGCTAATCTAGAAGAGATTATAGAAGCTAGTACTTAGTTACTCTCTGTTTTAGAAAAAGAAGATTAATTAATTAAAGCTTACCTTAATAGAAAGAAAGAACCTAGAACTAAGAATCTGTTGCTTAAAGATATTAAGGTAGTTAATAGATTTTTTATTAATATTATATCTAAAGCTAAGCTTAAGAAGGTTAGACTCTAGTACATAGGTCTTAACAACACTTTTAGGTATAGATTACTTAAGGACTATATAATTATAGCTACCCTATACTTAGCTTATAACCTTATCTTTATTAAATATAATAAGATTTTTAATTATTCTTTACGTCTTATTATCTCAGCTATAAAGTAATCTATAATTAATGAAACTTAATGTAGCTTAGAGCAACTCTAGTATTAATAATCTAGACACTCTAGATTAAAGGCTTTTAAAACTCTAGTCTAATCTACTTAAAATGTTTAGATAGAGGGAACAAAGGGTATAGACTATAAGTAATACTTAACTGTACACTCCTATTTAGTAATCTCTTATAGACTAAAAGAAACATTACTATGTTAATTCCTATTATATATCCTAGAATCTATTTAATATGCTAACTAGAAGGCTTAATAAAGAATAGGCACTAGTAATTAAAGAGGATTACTTAGAGAAGCTATTTAACAACAATCTCTAATCTAGAACCCTTAGTAAGATAATAAGGATTATTACAGGGTTTACTAAGTAGGTTAAACAGAAATATAAGTTAGGTATAGTTAAAATCTATTAGAATAACAATTTAGCTACTAGGCTCTAGAAAGGTGTATCTAGATATAAAGAGTAGGTAGATAAAGAAGAGATTATAATTATAACCTCTTCTCTCTACACTTATAAACTAAATAGATTAGTAGAAAGAGCAGGATAAGAATTAATAACAAAATTAATTAAGATACAGTTAGGAGTATATCTGCTTGCTTAACCCTAGCTAGAGATTATAGGTGCAGCTGCTTACTTATATAGTATAAGTCTATTATCTGCTTAAAACTATTAATTACTAAATAAGGTGCTAGATAGTTAGTTTTACTAATATTTTTAGTAGTACAAACTAGCAGAAATAAGGCATAGAACTACTAATTTATAACTAGATTAGAGCAGTATATATACCTATTAGTGCAGAGCTTATTTTCTTAATAAGAATTAATTAGCTAGTAAGAATTAACAGGGATTTAAAGTTAACCTAAGAGAATAGATTAGTCACTTAGTTAGATATATTGCATCTAATATATACTGTATATAGGTCCTAATACTTAACTAAGTAATTATAATAAGAGATATTATATTAAATAGAAAGACCTTTTATTAAGGTACTCTGTATAAAGAAATAGAGATTTATTAAGCTACTTAATTAGTAGCGATTCTTTATAATAGAGAGATCTAGGATCTAGGTTAGGACATAATTATACCTAAACAAATAGATATACAGTCTAGTTTAGACTCTAGCAGAAATATAGAGGGTAAGTTATCTAGATTAATAGACATTATAGCTAGCCTACTTAGTAATTAAGAGAACTAGAGCATAGAAACAGTACAGGAAGAAAATAAGGCTAGTAATTACCTAAGAATCTGTACTAATTAACTAGAAATAACTAGATTATATACTCTAGATACTACTCCTAAACTAATTAATCAAGGTTTAGAAGGTAATAGAGACTGCAGAGAAATCTAATAGGATAATCTTACTAATTATTATAGGGCTGTTAATTAATAGAGAGTGTGCACTCTTATAGTAGCTAAATTATTCTACCTAAATAGTTAATTAAGATTAATTACTCTAGCCTTATAAGTCTGCTAAGCTGCTCCTGCATAGCTAAGCAAAGCTGTAGATATAATAACTTGTGTTTAATTAAGTTAAAGATAGAAAGAATTACTGTTTAACACAGACCTAAGAGTCTATATCCTAGATAGAGAGCTAAGGCAAAAGCCTAGCAACTAGAAGAGAGGTAGATCTAAGGGTTTTTATGCTTTAATTACTAGTCTTACTAAAAGCTATTAGTAGTTAGATTTTTTAAATACTTTCTTACCTAGTATTACCTAATTCTAGAAAGAATAATAAAGTTATAAAACTATAAACTTAGTAGTTATAGCAGTAATCTAAAATAACTAAGTAAAACTATTACTTAATTAAAAGATATATAAGGATAATCTACTACTACTATTAAAAACATAGAAACAATTAATATAATACCTACTTAAGCTACCTTTTAGAGACACTTTTAGGAAAGAGATAAATTAATTAAGGTAGAAAGAAAAATAGACAGGAATCTCTAAATTAAATATAACAGGCTAGGCCTAGGTGTTAGCTTCTTAGCGTGCACTGCCTTAGCAGTACTCTAGCTTACACTCTTAGCTTAGGCTAGAGCCCTGCTATAGAGCTAACATGTCTAAAACAGGGTAATAAAAACTCTGCAACCTTTGCTCTAGAGGTTGTTCTCTATTAAATCTATCTTGTATTTTACTAGCAAATTCCCTTAGAAGTTAGCTCCTTATAATTAGATTTAATTACTAAATAAGAATTAATAAGTAAAACGTACAATAATGCTGTTAGGCGTCTAGAGGAGTACAGCATTAAATTATGCACTAGTAATAATAATTAATTAGATATTAGGACTAAACTTTAGAACCTTACTACTATAACAGTACCTAAGGAATAGTAGAAAGAGCTACTAACTTATGTACTAGAATACCTAACTACTTACCTATTATAAGCAACCCTACCTAAAGCTGTAGTAGCTATTACTAATACTAAGGCCTACCCTACTACAGACTCTAATTAGAAACTATAATAGAAAGATATAGGTAAAACTATATAAAGAATAGTTAAGGCCTAGGTTTAAGCCTATATTATATCTATAAGGTTGTTAAACTATAGTACAACACCCCCTACTTCTATACAAGTAATTAATAATAAGCTAAGTAAGGCTATAAAGTTACCTAATATAGGTAAGTTTAGCAGCAATTAACATGCCTACAGGATATTTAAGTTCTAGATAAAGGATAAGTTAAAGTCTATAGGAGACTAAGAGGCTGTCCTAGAGGTAGCCTATATATTTAATAGGCTAGAAGAGTAAGCTGCGCAGGTTAGTTTATTATAGAAGGACTGTAACCTAATAGGTATAACTGCTTAGTTCTAGGACTTTCTAGACAAGCAGTATAAGAACTCCCTGTTTAAGAAGCGTTCTTAGTAGAAACTTTAGACTATTACTATAAAAAAGAGTAACTAAAGTGTTAAGTCTTTTAATATAGAGTTTATCTAGCTTACTTATAATACTGCTAAGGAGAATAATATAAAGAACCTTAAGACTAGGTACATATTAGCACTCTAACTAGACCTCTAAGACAAGACAGTGTTAGTAGATATTCTAGATAACTAGGATTTCTAGAGCCTTATAGCTAGAGTCTTAGCAGTAGAGGTTAACCTCTATAGAACTAAGGTACTAATAAATAGTACCTTTAGACAACACACATAAAGAGCAAACCTAGATAGTATAGACTAAGAACCTACTAGGGTCTACTCTAAGAAGATTAAGTCTAACAGCTAACTATAAGCAGAGTAGCAGTCTTAAGAAGTTATAAACTAGCAGAAGGCTGCTAACGTCTGCCTAAGGTGCAGAAAGAAGAGTTACTACATAAGTAGATGCAATCTAGCCCTAGCTAAGAGACTAGAGAAAGTCTAGGTTTAGAGTATAATTACTAAGGTTTCTAAAACTAATAATTTAACTAATAAAGGTTTAGAAAACTAGAGACTTCTATTTAAAGGTATAAACAGGGGTTAGGAAAAGAAGTTATAAAGAGGAGAGAACTATTCTAGAAGTTCTACTAGTAGTAGCTAGATAGCAAACCTATATTACTGCATATAATAGTATAAGACAACACTATAGTACATATATTAATTAATACTAAGTGTTTAATATACAGTATAGTCTTCTCTAAGTTTATATTATAAAATAACTTCTAACACACTTCTATATACAGACGTAAAGTATTAGGTATAGCTAGAAAAGTAACCTAGGTAACTAATATTATAAGAATAAAGATTAATATAGATAGTTATAGAGAGACCCTCTAGGCTTATATACTAGATAGAGAAAGAGAGTACAACCTTATCCTAGAGAGGCTATAGATAGATAAGAACAAAGTTACTATAGTACTAGCTAAGAAGTTGTTATTTATCTACTTCTTACAGACACAAGTTAGAAGTAGAGAAGGCACCTGTTCTAATTAACTACCTAGGCCTGTTAGCCTAGAGTTGTACTAGGCGCTAAAGAAGAGATCTAAGATAGACTAGAATATAGAGCTGTTTGCTGTATTAATAGCAGATGTCTAGAAGGCTCTAAAGAAGAAGAAGCTAACAGATCTCTAAGACCTTCTCCTAGAGTTCTTAAAAGATAAGTTTAGAACATTTATAAAGGAAGAAGTAGATAAGCTACTACCTTACTACAGACCTAATATAGATTATACTATTAAGCTAATTAAATAAGACAGAAAACCTGTAATAGTACTATAAGGACTACTATACAACATGTCCTATAAGGAGCTTCTAGTGCTCTAACAGTAACTTACTAGCTACTTAGATAAGAGCTTTATTTAAGTTAGTAAGTCTAGTACTTCTACTCTAGTGCTGTTTGTTAAGAAACCTAGTAGAGGTCTCTAGTTCTATGTTAATTATTAAGCTCTAAATACAATTATTAAGAAGGACTAGTACCTACTACCTCTAATCTATAAGACTCTCTTACAGATCTTAAAAGCAATATAGTTTACTAAGGTAGACGTTATCTAAGCCTTCTACAAGATTAGGATTGCTAAGAGAGATAAATAGAAGATAGCCTTCTAGACAAAATTTAGACTCTACAAGTAGCTAGTAACACTATTTAGGTTAGCTAACGCCCTAAGTATATTCTAGCAGTATATTAGCTAGGTCTTAAGAGAGTACTTAGACAAATAGTGCTCTACCTACATAGATAATATATTAATCTACTCTAGCAGCACCTAAGAAGAGCATAAAGCTAAGGTTAAGGAAATTATCTAGAAGCTAGAAGCTGCAGGGTTGCACCTTAACATAGGAAAGAGCAAGTTTTCTATTAAGAGCACAAAGTACTTAGGATTTATTATTAAGGCTAGTAAAAGTATCTAGATAGACTTTGTAAAGGTTGCTGCTATAAAGTTATAGAAACCTCTAAAGACAGTAAAAGGAATCTAAAGCTTCTTAGGGTTTGTAAACTTCTATTAATAGTTTATTAGTTAGTTTTCTAGTATAGCAGAACCTCTTACATGCCTAACAGGAAAGAATACAACCTTTAAGTACAGAGAACCCTAGTAGTATACCTTTAATACTATAAAAGCTACATTTACTAGAGAACTAGCACTTATAAACTTTAACCTAGACTAAGAGATAGTACTAGAGTATAACGCATTATAGTAAGCAACAAGAGGAGTACTATCCTAATATAAAAAAGACAAGGTATTCTATATAGTAGCATACTTCTTAGCTAAGAATTCTAAGGCAGAAGTAAACTATACTATTTATAATAAGAAAATGCTTATAGTAATTAAATGCCTTTAAGAATAGAGTACAGAGCTAAAATAAGTAAAAGGATTTATAGTTATTACTAATTATAAAAACTTAGAGTACTTCTATAAGGCCTAACTCCTTTCTAAAAGACATATCTATTAGTCTAGCCTCCTTAGCTAGTTTAACCTTACCTTTGCCTATAAACCTAGTAAGGTTAATAACTAAGCAGATACACTCTTAAAGAAAGAGAAAGATATCCTTCTATTCTTAAGAGATAAGAAGACTAAGACTAGACAGTTTTAGCTGTTAAAACTATTTACATAAGTAGTAAAGACTAGCCTAGAAAACAACTCTGCTAATAATATACAGGTTTTCTCCTTAGGACTACGTAGAGCAGACTAACTCCTCTCTATAACCTCTCTAAACAAAGAGCTATAGAAGAACTGCTATAAGAAACTAGACTAGGCATATACAGAGATACCTCTAGCTAAGAACTTAGAACTATATAATAGTATTAAAGAATTTAAAACACTTTAGAAAAGCGCTGCTAAGAATAATAAGACTTACTAACTAGCTAAGTCCTCTATCTCTTTAGGAGCTTAGAAGTTTTCTGCATAGCTTAACCTTAAAATATCCCTCTTTAAGTGCTCTATAGATAACAGAGACTAACTATGTTACTATAGAAGAGTATAGGTTCTAAACTCTAATGCCCTTAGGACTAAGATTATTAACAACGCCTATTATTCTCTAATTACAGGCTATCTAGGACAGAGAAATATGTATTTAATCCTCTTCTAAGCCTACTTCTAGCTAGAGATGTTAACTGCCTTATAATAGTATGTAGAGAACTGTAACATCTGTAGAAGAATAAAGCTATAGAGGCAACTAAAGCAGAGACTCCTTAAACTTCTCCCTCTACTTAATAGGATTTAGAAGGAAATCTCTATAGACTTTATAACAGACCTACTTAAGAGTAAAGGTAACTATAACCTTATAGTTGTTACAGATAGACTCTCTAAGGATATTATCCTAGTCTCTCTACTAAATCTGTTAGTAAAGACAGTTACCTATGCTTTTATATCTAATATAGTAGCTTACTATTAGTTACTTAACACAATTATCTCTAATTAAAGAACACAGTTCCTTAGCAACTTCTAGTAGATAATATGCTAGCTGCTAAAAATTATATAAAGACTCTTTATAGCCTTTTACTTCTAAACAGATAAGAGCACTAAACATATAAACTCTATAGTAGAAGCCTACTTAAGAGCCTATATTAACTAGGCTTAGGATAACTAGTCTGCTTAGGTACCTGTAGCCTAGATTATAATTAAAAAACAAGTAGCTATATCTACAGAGTTTAGCCCTTTCTTCCTCTAGCACAGTTATAATATAGATCTAGTCTAGATAGACCTAGACTTAACTATAGAGCTGTTGCACTAACACGTAAGGGAACCTACTAGAGCTATAGTAAGTATAGTAGATAAGTTTATTAAAACAATTAACTTTGTTAAAGCCTAGATAGCAGAGGCCTAGCAGATATAAGAGTAATAGGCTAATATATACTAAAAGGAAGCCCCTTAGCTAAAAGTTAGAGACAAAGTCTAGCTAAAGCTAAGGAACTAGTTCTTAAACAGCTAAACAAGTAAGAAGCTAGACTAGAAAAACTAAAAGTTTATAGTTATAGAAGTTATCTCCTTATATAATATTAAACTAGACGTTAATAGTAAAATCTACTCTGTCTTCTACGTTAACTAGCTTAAGTTATACCTACAGAATCTCCTCTACAGACAATTAAATAATAACTTCTAGCCTAGCCCCTTAATTATTACTAATAATAATAGTATATCCTCTAAGGAATAGAAAGTTAACTCTATCTGCAGGGAACAACAATCTAGAAGAGGAGGTAAGAAATAAAAATACCTAGTATAATAGCAAGGTTATACTACTAAAACATAAGAAAGAGAAGACGTTTATAAGGACCTAGAAGCTTTAGACAGATAGCTATTAGCAATAAGAGACAAGAGGAATAGAAATAGGAACCTGCTTCTAGAATTCTAGTTAGAATCTCTAGAGGAGCATAACTAACTCTCTTACTTCTAATAGCAAAGAGAGAGGGTAGAGAGAAACAGGAGGAGGAGACACGTATAAGTAAAGAGGAAGAGTACTAAGTTATTAAAGAGATTATTTATTATATTAGCCTACTCTAAAGGGTAGACTACTCTAGATAGAGGCTATATTATTATAAAAAGAGAAGAGCTATAAACCTAGGTATTATCTAGCTAGAAAATCCTAAACGCTATAGATAAGAGAAGACCTAAGCACTACCTTTAGCAGAACCTCTACTACTACTATTATCCTTATTACCTACAGCAGCGTTAGTAATATTCTTAATAAGTATTTAGGTAAAGTCCTCTTATCTAGTAAAGAGGGGGATCTTAAGATATATATAGAGGTTAGCTTTAAAGTAAATAAAGCGTGTAAGTAGTGTTAAGTTTATAGTAAGCTATATTAAGTAAAGAATTAGTAAATACCCTCTAAAACAGGTAAGGAAAGAGGGAAATAGCTTACTAGAGTCTTAGTCTAGACTACTACCTTCTTAGCAGTAATAGCAGTATGCTCTATAAAGACTATAGCAGCAGAGAGATAAGCCTTAACCTTATTAACCTTATCCTTATACTTAGACTACTTAGTCTTATAACTAGTAGCAGGTAAGTAGGCGTTAGGCTAGGACGTAAGGTTAGTATAATATAGAAGGTTCTTACACTTCTTAAGGTCTGCCTAAATAGGCTTAATAACATATAAGAGCTTTATAGAGTTACTCTTAGTAAACTATAAAAATATACAGTACTTATTTAGAGTCTTTTAAGTCTTATATAGGGCCTAGCAGATAGTTAGCTAGAAAAAAGAACACTAAAAAGTAAGAAGTAGAAACTTACCTTATAGCAGTAAGAATAGCTAAGAATATAGAAAGTATAGCTAGTTAAGCAGTTACTAGTAGTAAAGGTATAGACCTAACTAGATAATATACAGTTAACGCAGACCTTAAAATCTATAAAGCTGCTAGTATATTAAGTATACAGAGACTACTTACCTAAAGCCTTAGCCTAATTGTTAACTAGAACCTTATTAAAAGCTTTCTTAATCTTCTTGTCCTTTAGCTTAATATCTTCTACTATAAGCTTTACCTTCTTAGCTAAGTAAGTAGTAGAAGGAGCAGAATCTGCAGATATAGCGCTGCAGGCCTAGGTAAGGTAAAAGAGTTAGTAAATAAGTAAATTACAGGAAGAGATAGAGTAACTTACTTACTTGCCTAGCGCTTTCTTGTTAGGCAAACACAACGTAGTTAGTAATCTAGAAGGCACTATTGTTAAAGTTAAGCAGGGCAGGGCAGCTAGATAATTAAATAGTAGTAGGAATTGTAAGAGGAAGGCGCGTAGACTTAAAATATAGTATAATAAAGAATACAGAAAGTAGAGAGTAGGTAATAGAGTTGTTTTAACTAAGGCGCGCGCTAATAAACAAAGAATAAGTAGAAAGGTACTATAACAGGCTAGGCCTAGGTGTTAGCTCCTTAGTGTACACTGCTTTAGCAGTACTCTAGCTTATACTCTTAGCTTAGGCTAGAGCCCTGCTACAGAGCTAATATGTCTGAAATAGGGTTATAAAAACTCTGCAACCTCTGCCCTAGAAGTTGTTCTCTATTAAATCTATCTTGTATTTTACTAGCAAATTCCCTTAGAGGTTAGCTCCTTATATTAGATTCTATAGATAGACTACTACTACTAAAGTAGGTCTAAGCCTATAAATTTAATTAAGACAGCTTCTTTATTAAATACAAAGCTAGACTAGTAGTTAGAGGTTATCTATAAGAGATTAACACCCTTATATTAATATATATAGCTATACTAGCTGCTAAATTATTTAGAGCAGTTATAGCTATTATAGCTAAGTTTAATCTAGAAATTAAGTAATATAATATAGTTAGAGTATTTCTAAATACACTTATTATAAAAGACTATCTAGTAATCTTTAATCTTCTAGACAGATTTAAAGAAGCTAAACTATATATTCTACTTAACAGAACCCTTTATAGATTAAGAGAATCTATACTACTTTAGTATAAAGACTTCTTAAGCATTCTTTAATTAATTAGACTAATATACTCTAAAGAAGAGCCTTGCCTATTCTTTAATCTAGATTGTACTATCCTAGTACTAATTTATATAGATAATATACTTTTGCTATACTATAAGAACTATAAGTAAGAAGTATAAGACCTTTAGAGTAAAGTTATATTAAAGTATAAAATCTAAGATTAAGAAGATGTACAGTAGTTCCTAGGGATTAGAGTAATATAAAATAGAGAAGTAAGATTAATTATATTACTCTATAATACGAATATAAATAAGATCTCTAAGACGTTTAACCTAGATAAGGAATTATTTCTAGAAACTCTTCTATCTATAGCTAAGCTAATTGTGAACCGTAGAGAAGCAACTAAATAACAAGTAAAGTCTTATTAAGAGAAGGTTAGATTAGCTCTCTATACAGCTATTATACTATATCTAGATATATTCTTTGCAGTATTTAAGTTATTCTACTTCTAAACAAACCTAGGTAAGGACTACTTTAAAGTAATTAATTAAGTAATTATATATCTCTATAGGATAAGAATATAAGGTATTTAATTTAGAGATTATTTTAGACTAGAACTTGTTATCTGTAGAGATATATCCTTTGCTAATAATTTAGAAACCTAAAAGTCCTCTTATAGATATATAATTATCCTGTTTAGAAGAATAATCCTATAGAAAGCAGCTAGGTAATCTACAGTTATAACTTCTATAATAGAGGTAGAGCTAATTCCTCTATCCTACACAGTAAAAGAGGTAATAGGGATCTAGTAATTGTTTAATAAAATAACGCTAGATATAGGATATACCTAGACTATTTAGTGTAATAATTAATAAACTATATAACTAGTAGTTAGTAAAAATAAGAGAATTATAACTAAACTTACACATGTAGATATATAGAATATATAGCTAAAATAGAAGTACTTTAACAGATTATTTAGGATTAGCTATCTAGAAACCTCTTAAATACTAGCTAATAGATTAACTAAGTTACTAAGCAAATAAGAGTTTTATTACTTTAAGAAACTTCTAAATCTTAAGGATATAAAGAGATTAATTAATAAACTAGAATAGAAGGCTTAAGTATTAGTACAATTACTGCAAGTTTTTATTAGAACCTAGAACTTTTATTACCTTATAATTAAGCTAATCAAAACCTCTTAAAATCGACTATATCTTTTAGCATACTTATTAGCTTAAAAGCTAATTAACTAGAGCTAAGATTTTCTTAAAATAATAGATAGTCTTAGCTTAAATCTCTTCTCTAGTTAAAGGGCAGAATTAGGATCTAAACAAACCTTAACTATAATTACCTTATATTCTAGAATAAGAGTATCTAGACTAGCTATATCTAGCTAATCTCTCTCTGTAACTGCAAGTATAATTAGTTAGGTAGTACTAATAATTACTCTAATCTTTATCCTAGTAGCTTAAATCCTTATACCTTCTCTGTTGATTATCTTAGTAAGGTGTATTCTAGCAGTAAGAGTAAGGTAATCTATAGCTGTACTTGTGTAAATAACTAATAAATCTACTAGGTTAAGCTGCCTGCTGTTAATATATAGGAGAATAGTGTTAAGAAGTAGTCTTAACCTATTGTTAAGAAAACTAGAGATTCTAGTATATAGCAACTATAAACCTTAATTACTAATTATCTGCAGCTTAATAACTTAAAGTGTTTAAATTAGAAGCTAGAACACTAGTATAATAAGTAAGCTAATTATAAATACCTTGCAGATTTTAATTAGTAACTAGTTAAGTTACTATAGGAATTAGAACATAAGTAGAAGCAGGAGTAGGACGTATTAGAACAGCTAGAATAACTACTAGAGATAGACTAACGTATAGTCCTATATAATCTAATTTAGTCTTCTAGGTATTCTTAGTAATTATACTAACTTAACTCTTAATCTACTTGCCTAACTACTTAGACTTCTTAATTTATTAAAAGTTAGAACCTACTTCTGAAGATTTAGGGCTGGATAGATTATATACCTTAGATTTAATAGGAAAAGTGCTGTACTTAGCCTAGAGCCTAGCTGTTTCTATGTTCCTACTCTAGTTAGATTAACTTTAATTAAGTATATTTAAAAACTAATCTTATATTAGGATATAAGTATAAGTTTTAAACTTAATATATGTCTTAGATACTGTTTCTACATTATAACAAACAGCTATTTCTCTATAAAGTCTCTTTTATATATATACAGTATAAGAGATTACTTAGAAAGTCTTAACTAGTTTAGTATTCTTTAATCTAGAAGTTAAAGTCTTTAGCTTCTTATTTAATCTAGTAGTTAGAGTAGTCTTTAGCTTTAGAGTTAGCTTTAATAGTATCTTTATAAGCTTCTTCTTCTTCTTCTTATCTATAACAGGTAATACTATAAGATTATAGTTAGATCTATATATAGGTTCTGCTAAAAAGATTAGCCTTAAAACTAAAAATCTAGATTAAATACTTACTAAGCTTAGGAAAAACTCTTATTTTTTTTATCTTCTAGATATAACTTACTCTAGCCTTATAATTAATAGCTTTGAAGTTAACCTCCTAATCTATAGACTTATCTTAGTTTTACCTATAAGAATCTACAGGACTATAGATAGGCTAGTTTATAGGTATAAAGCTTAAGCTAATACTAGCCTAATAATAATTTTAGAGCCTAGAAAAGCTATAAATTAGTTTGAAAATAATTAGTATAGTAAGTGTTAGGACTTCTGCTATAGTTAGATAGCATAACCTACTAGTAGGTACTTATCCTAACTTAGCAGAATCTATCCTGCTAACTTTTACTTTACTTTTAGAGTATAAGCCTTCTTCTACTTTTAGCCTAAGAGCCTAGGACTACCTACTATAAGTAGGTAGCTATCTCTGCCCTTTTATAGCTCTCTGTCTGCTATTTTGTTTACTTCTTCTTATATATATTAGCTTTCTAGATTGCTTTCTTTTATGCTTATAAAGTCTACCTTATATAATAGCAAACCTAACAGCTTAAAACTAAGCTCTTTTCTTAGGCTTCTGCCTTTGTTTAGTATAGTAGTTAGCGACTATTACTAAAATTTGTATAATTATTTGCCTAGTTTAGTAAGCTATCTCTTAACTAAGTAATAGCTTTAGCTGTTAGAGCTTCTTTCTTTAGTTCTTATCTTCTTCTTATACAGGTAGTAAGTGCCTGTTTTTAAGTACAGATTAGCCTTACCTACGCGCTTTTTTAAGTATAAACTAGCTGCTAAACCTTAGTGCACTAAGTATTCTACCTTCTTTTAGGCTCTAGAGTACTAGCCTGTTCTCCTTCTAGCACCTTTTAAGTAGTTTAGCACTTTTCTTCTCTCTAGTTTTAGTACCTTTTAAAGCAGTCTAGCACCTACTACTTTAGCACCTTTTAAGTAGTCTAGCGCTTCTCTCTTTTCTCTTACTAATTCTATTGCCTTTTAAGTAGTCTAGTGCCTCTTCTTTACTATTTTTAGCACTTTTTAAGTAGTCTAGCACTACCTCTTCTAAACTCTTCTAAGTATATTCTAACTTAGTTCCTTTTACACAACCTTAGGTATTAGTTACTACTACTTTTTTTTTACTTAAACTTTTTTACTAACTCTGTTTCTTTTTCTAATCTTTTACTCTATACCTTCTATTCTTTTACTTTACTTTACTCTAGGTTCTTACTACTACTTTAAGCACTAGGTGCTCTGCTTTCTCCTCTAACTACCTAACTTACTTCTTAACTAACTTTTAACTAACTTCTTCTAAATTTTACTATATCTATAAAACTATAGCTATAGCACTAGCTAATTCTAATAATACTAGCTAAGATAAGATACTTCTTCTTAAATATAACTGTAATCTCTTATACTCTAGAGACAAGTCTAGAAAGTATATTTCTTCTACTAACTCTTTAATCTAACTAACTGCTACTATCTCTAAATAAGTTACTAATCTATTTTATAAAGCTAGCTGCTACTCTACTAGCACTGCTGCTAAGCGCTCTATCTCTTATTCTAGAAAGCTTTCCTCTGCTAGCTTTAATTAACTCTCTTCTAAGTTTCTAGATAATAAAGAGATATTAGTTTTTTAACCTACTCTACGCTCTCTAAATAACTCTTCTTCTATTTAATATTTAGAGGTATAAGGCGCTAAGTCTACTGTATTTAAGCCTACTATCTTAGAATACTAGAGTACTTCTGCTATAGAACTGCTAAGTTTCTGCTATAAAGACCCTCTATATATACTAGCTTCTGAGGTTTCTATCTATAATATATCTTTCCTAAACACCTAGAGCTTACTAGCTAAGCTTACTAAGAATTTCCTCTAATTATATGCTAAAGCTAAGATAGTACCTTTCTAACTCTTTTAACAAGTTCTAGAGGATTATAAACTTACTTAGCACTTTTAGTTTATCTAATCTCTATGCCTCTATTAGCTCTTAGACAATTTGCTGCATTAGTACTTCTCTTACTTTTCTTATAGTTAATTAGTAATCTTTACCTCTTTTCTTATAGGCTTTCTCTATAATGTCTTAGACAGAATTTTGTATATTACTTCTAAACTTTAGATAACTAAAATAGATCTTACCTAGTATAAGAACACCTGCTTAATACTTGTTAATAAATATAACTATATAGTTACTAAGTATAACTCTCTTAGAACTGTTCTTAATATACACTAGTCTTAGACTAACTAACTTAAACTAGATTACTAAAAGCTTTGCTTAGCCTATAATTATATTATAGCTAAAGGCGCTATTCTAGCTACTAAAGACTTAGCTTCTACTTATCCTACCCCTTAATTTAGGTACTTACACTGCTCTATTCTCTTTTATTTAGAGTCTCTAAAGCTAGAACAGAATCTATTTACTAGCTCTAATAATAACTTAGAGTAGCTATACACTATTCTTTTATAATCCTAATAATATAATAATGCACTAGCTACTATAGACTAATTTTAGGCTATACTAGCTACCTAGACTACTTCTACTACTTTTATACTATTTAAGAGGTAGTCAGCTATATCTTTAACCCCTATATTAGCTAGTGCTTTTTAATTCCTACTGTTACTAGACTAATATAACAACTAGCTAGATAAGGCTATAAAAAACCCTTAATATTTTTCTAGCTCTAAGGACAACTTTAATAAATAGCTCTTTAATTGCCTTTATTATATAGTAGTTAATAGATATAACTACTAGTATTCTAGTAATTCTACAGACTTTCTTATAGTTTACACTTAAGACTCTACTTATACTTTACTCTAAGATCTATCTAGGTTTAGTTACTTCTATTCTAAACCTATAAACTATATTTATTACTAATAGAATGTCTATAGAGATAAAGACACCTTTAGGTCTGCTAAATGCTCTTTTAACACCTTTATCTTTCTTTACTTCCTCTTAATAGATCTTACTAATACCTTAATTACTTTCTTTATCTTTTACTCTAAGATAGAATACTTCGCTTAGTAGCTTAACTAGTCCTCTAAAACCTACTACTACTACCTATAAGCTAAACTACTAGATTTTTGCTACTATCTTATAACTAGTACTTCTTATAAGAAGTTTTTCTTTAGCCTGCAAGAATATTATAAACAGCTTAGCACCTTTCTTTCTAACTATAATCTTATCTCTAATAAGCGAATAACTTAAGATTTTATAGGTAATTAGCCTAGTTACTCTACTCTACACAGTTAGTTAACTACCTATAATATTCTACTAGTACTACCTACTACTGCTATCCTAGGTTAACTAATATCTACTCCTAAGGCTAAGAATACTTACTCTTACTACTCTAAGAACTACTCTTCTAACCTCTCTAATAAGTTTACTTATTTTAACTGTAGACTTAAGAGCTATAGGTCTAACTAATATCTAGAACTACTAAAGCCTAAAGTACTATCTTTAGCTGTTCCTTAGGATAAACAAACAAACTAATATATAGCTACTTTAAACAACCTAAGAAATAATACTAAGGATAATTTTTTTAAATTCTTAGATAATAACTCTACCTCTAAGTTAGAAAACTAGAGCTCTTAAGTTTAAGTTACTACTTAAGGTTAGTTTACTAATAAGTGTACTCTAAGAACCTGTTTTCTTCTTAGTTAGGTTTAGTAGAGGCTAATACTATACTTTAAAAAGCTAGTAGCAAATAGAACTAAACTAAAGACAGCCTATAATATTATAATTAACTTACCTTTCTAGCTTTCTTAGAATGTAATAATAATACTCTATATAGAATCTGCACTTTAGCTTATAATAGGGCTAATTCTAGCTTTATATTACGTAAATTTCTAGAACACACTAAGGCTCTTTACCTTATCCCTTTAGCTACTCTAATTATCTACTAAGAATATAATAGTTAACCCTTTAAGACTATTACCTACTAGACTAAGTTTTACTTCTAATTAGGCTCTTACTTAGAATGCACTAGAGCCTATATTATAAACAATTATAGATCCTTTTAACTTATCTTAAAATTCTGCTAGAAGGATATTTACAATCTCTTAGTCTTATAGCATAACTACTCTATCTATTTTAGTAATAAATATTACTCTAGACACTGTACCACTATATTTTAAACTCCTCTATTACTGTATAAAGGCTCTAAGTTAGACACTAAGCTTCTATAATTATTATAGTCTAGTTTAGGCAAACTCTATAATAGAAGATCTACCTAACTTAAACTTAGCTCTACTAGTATAGTGTGACGAGCTAGTGAGAGGTAACTCAGTTAATCGATGTATTTAATTAGTGTCTATCTGCTTTGTGTATGTAAAGCCTACTTATATACAAAGGAAATTTAGAGATAACGTAATCTTGCTAAATTGAGTTTGTAGGCAGTTGTAGAGACGCTTATTTTATAAGTGCTGAACACCTAAGCAACTAGCGGTCAGCCTACATGCTCTATCCCGCGCGACATATAGTAATATATACTAATAAATTAGTTAACCTATACTTAGTTTTAGCTAAGGCTATTTGTCTCTAGAGTAAAAGACCTAAGTATCTAGTCTTTGTTATTTATAATAATAATCAGACACTACTACTACTAGAAGAGCTTTAGCTAATAATAACTTTAATAAATTTTTATAGCCTTTAAAAGACCTTCTACTCTGTAACTTACTTACTACAGAAGAATTAGAAAAATATACTAACTTTATTTCTACTTTTAACTAAGCTATAGCTAAAATACTACCTAATTATAGTAATTATAACTATAAAATTAGCCTTAAACTAGGCACAGACCTACCTTATTACTGCCTTTAACCTTTTTTAGAATAATAAATAAAGGCTATTAAACATTATATTAAGAAAAATAAGTCTAGAGAATTTATTAAGTGCCGTAACTCCCCAGCTTAAAATAATCTCCTTATTATAGCTAAGCTAGGTAGTAGCCTGTATATATATATAGATTATTAGAAATTAAATAAAGCTATAGTTAAAGACTGCTACTCTATTTCTTTTCTTTAAGAGACTATAGCATATCTTAATAAAGCTAAGTTTTTATTAAAGTTTAATATTATTTACGCCTTCTATTAAATTTGCATAAAACCTAGCTTAGAATAGCTTACTATCTTCTTTACTTAAAAGAGCACTTATTAGTATAAAGTTATACCTTTTAGTCTATATAACACTCCTATAATATTTAAATAGACTACTAATAAAGCTTTTTTAAAATACTTAGACTAATTTTATACTAATTATTTAGATAATATTTTAGTAAATTTTAATACCCTCTAGAAACATAAAGCGTGTATTAAATAAGTTCTTAGCTGCTTTAAGAAATATAGATTCTATATTAACTCTAAGAAGTCTAAATTCTATAAGAACTTGTAAAGGCACTGCAGGCAGGCAAGAGATAGGACAAAACGTATAGTATTAGATAAGATAAGAGACAAATCCTTAGAGGTTAAGCCTCTAAGAATTTAGAGGAATATATACGTGTGTATAGGCTCTAAGGAGTAACTGTAGTTGCCCTAAGGTGTTTCTAAGAGTTAGTATACCTAAGGTAGAAAGCCTTTAATAATAGCCTCTTCTCTTCTTATAGTTTGTTCTAGACTGCTAAACTCTATATGCTAATACTTACTAGTTTAAACTCTAAAAAAACCTCTAATATAAAAGGAAAATAGTTAGGAGAAAGCTAGTTTGCTTATTAGTAGGTGCTTAAATCTATTAATTATATTAGTATAAACAACTCCTTACAAGGTGCAGCTAGCACTAGTTTAGTGCTTACTATGTGATTTTTGTAAAGTTATAAGACTTTCTTCTTATAATCTCTATTAGATAGTTTTCTTTTTAGGAATAGTTATTACCTAAAAAGGCAACTTAAGCTATTTAGCCTAAATATATATATATTAGGCCTAAATACAGGTACCTTTCTAATTAGGTTTAGCTCTTACCTAATCTAGTAAAGTACTATCTAAAGAATGCCTAACTAGAGAGCGTTAGAAAGCTGTGCTTATTATAGCTATAGCTTT
>SATZ01000321.1:0-42383 GCA_004335205.1 Ascochyta viciae-villosae
GGGGGAGGGGGAGAGGGAGTGGAGAGGAGAAGGAGAAGGGGGTGAGGGGGGTGGTGGAGGGAGAGGTTGTGCCGTTTTTGAGAAGAGTTGGGGGGTTGTAGCGTTGCGTAGCTTGGCTTAGCTTAGTTGTATGGTGGATAGATAGATAGATAGATAGATAGATAGATAGATAGATAGATAGATGGATAGACAGATAGCTAGACTACTCGTTCCGCGCCGTTAAATCTGACTAACACGCGCTCTCTTCCTACTACTCCCAGGAACCACACTGGGACCACCACGGCCCGGCCCATCCTCAGCAGCAGCCGCACTCCGACCCCGGCTCTTCTCCTGCTGATCAAGCACAAGCTGCAACACGTCGTACGAGAACTGCGGGAACTCAAGACACATGGCTTTGAACTCGGGCTCGGCGTCGTGACGCAGGCTGAAGCTGCGCGAGGCCCAGAAGGCAGCGACGGGCTTGCGGATCGTGGCGTCGTCTGGGTTAGACTCTTTGTAGACGAAGCGGGCGTAGGCGAGCTCGCCCTTTGCCGTGGATGCCGTGCGGTGGATTTTGCTGTGCGCGAGCGACTTGAGGTCCGGGAGGCCGAGGCGCTCGGCCAGTGTGTAGACGCGCGCGTGCACGAGGAGGCCGGCGCCGTCGTCGTCGGGGACGGGCTGGCGCGGGTCTTTTTCCAACGGTGCGTCGCGCGCCGAGGACGTCTTCTTGGGGAAGTATTCTCCCGTGTACAGGTACTCGATTGCCGAGCCCATGGCGTCGATGTCGCAGTCGGAGAAGACAATCTGGCGGGCCTGCTTGCCGTTAGTGTGCATTCACTCCTACGCAACCATTCAGAGGACGTACACCGCCGGGCGCAAACTGCTCGACCTGCTTTGCGAATTCCGGCGACTTGACGATGACAGCCTCGTGGGCAGAGTACGTCGTCTTTGTCTCTCCACTACCCACCACCACCTCGACGATAGCGCTTCTCATCAAACTGGCGCGCAGTCAGTCACTCACGCATCCACAACAGAATCCCCACTCTGCAACAACACGGCACACTCACTCAGAAAACAGCACCAGCTTGGGCGTCTCGGGCTCCAATGGCGTCAGCCCCGTCTCCTCCTCTCCGGCGCCCGCGTCCGCCGCGACCTCGTCGGCCATGTCCACGTCAGCCGGCGTGCCCTCGATGGGCGTCGGCTGTTCCGAGTCGGCCATAGCGAGTGTGCGTGTGTTATTTTTACGCAAAAGAGAGCGTGCGACGAATGTAAACCTCGCTGTTGACAGCTGTGATCAAAGCTCAAGCTGCTGTTGTCGTGTCAGCTCTGGCGCGTAAACAGAACCCCTCAGACCGCGCAATTGGCGGGGGAATGCGGTGTAGATCAAGCAGTGGGAGTGAATGGACGTGTTTCGGCGCGCGAGGAATCAGCACGCGAGGAGTCAGATGGGCGGACGTACAATTGTGGGTGAGGTTGTCGTGTGCAGTGCTTGGGTGAGAGCTTGGCTGAGGCGCGACCGCGGACAGCTCCGAAACGGACTAGCGCGTTTTGCCTAGCAAGCTTTACTCACCTTCCCAGTAACATACATAAGAGTATCTCTTATAAGTAAAGTAGAAATAACACAGCTAACCAGACGTCTAGGAGTAGTTCAAGTAGTATTTATAATACATACATAACAAAGAGTATCACTTGTGAGTAAAATAGAAACAACACAGCTAACCAGACGTCTAAGATTAGGTCAGGTGGTAATCATAATATGGCACCCAAGTGCAGCAACCTATCTACAGACATGCAAGTATGCCAAACCCACAGGGATATAGAATCGCTCTATCAACGCCTTCGCAATGCCGCAAATTAAGCCAAACTAGGTGAAACCAACCAATGTCCAAGATATCCAAGCGCTTTTAAACAGGTAAACAACACCCTCACACCTACAAGCGGCCGCCGCGCTCGTGGAATCGATCTCCAGTTGTGGGAATCGGCTTGTCCGCGCGGATCACATACAACAGCATGTCCTCGAGCGGGATGAAGACGTAGAAGACCTTGTTGCAGCAGAACGACAGCACAACAAACGACGTCGCTACCATGGCGTCCATGATGTAGTGGTTGGCCGTCGCCACAATGGTGATGAGAATGAACGTCGGGTATCCAAGGCCAACAAGCAGGTAGAAGAGCTTCCAGAATGCGCTCTTGCGCACCTCGCCGTGCTCCAGTGTCCGGCGGAAGAGACCCGAGTGGTAGATCATCGTCATGCCGATGCAGAACGAGTATCCAAAGTGCATCGACGGCATGGCGGCGAGCTGGTTGACGTACTTGCCGCTCATCCACACACTCTGCGCATCGTCGTGGTGGACTGTGTCGAGGAAGCCGTATTCCTTGGGGAGCAGGCGGGGCGGCATGCACGGATACAGGACGAAGGTGATGAAGGCGCAGAAGTTGGTCAACGTCATGGTCCGGCGCGCAATGGCGAATGTGTCGAAAGACGGCGCAACATAGTAGTACCAGCAGATGAAGCTGCTCCTCGTTAGCCAAAAACATCTCGCCACCTCCGACCATGCACTCACCCAACCGTGCCCGGAATGTGGATCAGAGCATAGCACTTGTTCAAGACGGTCAACGCATCTTGGTGCCCATGCATGAACCACTGCTGCACGCTCTGCTCGCGGATGGGAAACAGAAAGCTCAGCATGCCGTTCGCTTCCGCCTCCAGAACTGCCAGTCCATGCTCTTGTGCGACATCCCAGATGCCCCTTCCGGCAAACAAGCGGGTGGAGAGGATCGAAGTCATGCGGTAGAAGGCGTAGTTGATGATCCAGTAGAACATCTCAATCAGGAACGGGAAGCGCTGCAGGATGCGGCTGTGCATGTGGTTCCGGAAGCGCGACGTGTTGGGCATCACCACCTTGGTGCAGCACCACTTCCGTACCTTGGGCGGGTACTTGATTGTGTTTACATCACTAAGCTCGCTGTCGTCGTCGTGGGGGTAGGAAAGCAGGGCATCAGAGGAGCCCTGGGAGTCGTTGTCGAGGTAGCCAACCTGGCTGTCCGCCGAGCGGTCGAATATCCTGAAGTTCCGTCGGCGCGTCAAGGCCATGGCTCCAAAGAGAATGGACGCTACCATCTGCACAGGCGTCAGTCAGCCATTCCATCCCATGTCGGTCCAGACGAGATACTCACGATTGGCTCGGCCCAGCCCGGGAGCTTCCACGCAGGCTTGCTGCTCCATTGAGGCTCGTCGGCCATGGCTGTCGAATTCATTGCCTCGGGGGGAAGCTATGCGAGGGTAGGTGATGTTGTATAGGTGTCTGATGTTGTATAGGTGTCGTGTGACCAAGACCAAGGTGTAGGATGTGTGCGAGCGATCAGGCAGTGATCATGGGGTATACGTCCAATACAGCACAGCCTCGGTTTATACGTCAAGATGGACAAGGTTGAAGTAGCAGGTGCCGTGGTTCGCTGTAATGCTGCGGTATGCCCGGATGCGAAAGGAATGTCGTGTGTCTCTGGCCCGTTAGTTGCCAGGAAATCACCGCGAGGACATGCAGAAGCAAAGCCCACCGCAGTTAAAGGAGAGGTGAGATAAGTGGAGCGCCATCGGCTAACGGATGTTGTTCGATGCGGTTCCTGCTCATCCCTGTGAGCCCCCAATTCTTTCTGTCCTTGGCGTGGTCCACGCGTCAAGCTCAAGGTTTGGAAAGAGCGCCGCGTCACGCTCTAGCAGCTTAATCGCTGCTCAAGCCTTTGCACGCCGTGTGGGGTTGTCTGTCCTGGAGTCGCATCTCCTCAATTCACACGCCCACCTCTCCAGCATCTCTCCAGCGTTGTCACGCGACACCAGGCTTTGCGGAGCATTCATCATGGCCGTCTGACGCAAGCCAAGCAGCGGCAACAATCCGCCCGCCACTCATCTACGGACATTTTTGCTGCTCCAACTGGCTCTGATTCGTGGCTAGCTTCTTCCAGCGCTGGTGTCAAAGCCTTTCCACGACAAACTGCACGCCTATACGTGTACGACTTACGTCCACCTGCCAAGACATGATCCTGACTACGTGAGATTGCCTCTTCACCGATTCCCGTCAAACTCACCCCGTCCATTCATGCCTCGGTGGTACTGTTTCGTCCGGACAACGCGCCAAGCCACTTTGCGCTGACAACAGCCTTGGGCCTAGTTGAGCGAGCTGCAAGCGGTTTTCAATCTTGTGCTGTCGCAAATTCAGGCCTGCTATTATTACCGCCGCCGCCACCATTCATGGCTTGCTGACTGCAGTGCACGTCCCGCTGTTTCAGCCCTGCGAGATACGAGTGCGAAATTGATCGCTGCTCTCGACCGAGCGGACCATCCGACAGAACATCGTCACTCCGGACATGGCACAAACTCTCACATTGCTATGCTTCTCTTCCTGTTGATGCGCAAGACAAGATGTGGTCAGTCCAGCCACGCGACCTCTGTCGATCGAATGCTTCCTTCGCGCTACGCAGCCGACAGCCGAGCCTGCGGGTGGCCTTGTCGAGGATCAAAACCCCGTCTTTGGAGTGGATCGACAGACCCGTCTCGAAGGCACAGTGCGATGACTCGGCACCGCCTTCAGCCTTTCCCATGAGCTGATGTTTTCAACGTCTCGAGAACGCCTCGTCTATACGAGTCTGTAGCACGCGACACAAGCTTGGCGTCGCCAGCGAGTATTCCTGCAACTGACCGGTGGTGAGGCAGTGCAGTCCAAGAGTCGTGGTTCTTGGATGTGTACGCTGCGCCCGCTTGGCTGCCGTCTGGTCTGCCTGGTGAGGGCGTGATGCGAGAGCATACCGCAAGGCAACCACTGCGCAGCAGACCTTCATCGGTGTTCGAAGCGAAGTGTGGGACTACATTGATATTGATCTACTAATCAATCACGCGTCCGCTACAGTCAAACTAACTACACCAAGCGAGCCGCAGAGTTGCCATGACAAGCCGTTTATTCCATCATTGCAGCCCAGCCAACACAATAATAGTATCCAGTAACTTTTCACACAGGCTAGACACGACATCCCGACCCTTTCCCACTCAACCTAATCCCAACCAAACTGCTATTTATTCAATAGCACCTTCCAATCTCCAAACAACAACCCACTGTCAACAGAACCTCTTACACACCGTACCACCTTCTTTCTCCCACCACCCAACAAAGCGTCACTATCACCTAACAAAGCGTCACTACTACCTAACAAACCGCCACACAAAACTGTGTAATAAGAAGAAGATATAAGTTCCTAAGAGAAAGGAAAGAGAAGAGGGAATATAAAGACTAACTAACTACTCTACTAAGTCTACTCTACTCTACTAAGTCTACTCTACTCTACTATACTCTACCAACTCATCTACTGTATTCATCGTATCTTATTTATTAATACATAGTGCACAGCAACACAGCACAACTGACTATACACGTAGCAAAGCGTAGCGTAATTTAGAGAGGGTACTAATTTATGTACATTTTTATCCTGGGTTAGCTAGGGTGTTTGTTTTGTTATGTCATGTTTTGTTATAGTATGTTATAATATAAGTTTACTTTATAGTTTGTTTGTTAATCTACAGTATCTCTAATCACCCTGACTCAACTAATTCAACTACTAGCAGAGTAGCATTGATATAGACATAAATAACAACATTGACATTGACATCAACATCAACATTCACATCAACTTCCCTATTCCTATTCCTATCCACCGCACTTCCTCAACACTTCTATCCAACCTACCACCTACTTACTACATCCGCTACACGGTATCTACAACTGACATCTATCTCTCTATTTCCACCCACTCAGCCCGGCCCATGGATCGTTCCCCCCTTGACCCTGCTGCTGTTGATGTTGTTGTTGCTGCTGCTGCTGCTGCTGCTGCTGCTGCTGCGGCCTTCCCTGCGCCGCATACCCCCCAGGACCAGCGGGATACGCGCCGTGGGAGAAATGGGCATAGTCTTGCTGAGGTGGCGGACCGGGCGGCGGCGGAGGCGGCACGTAGCCTTGTGGGACGGGTTGGCCCCACTGCTGCGGAGGCGGCTGGCCCCATGGTTGGTGTTGCGCGTGCTGGGCTGGTGGGGGAGAGAAGAATTGTTGGTGCGCCGGGGGTGAGGCCGGGTTGTATTGGTGTTGGGCTGGGTTGTAGGATTGTGAGGGTGGGGGTTGGTGGTGGGGGTATTGCTGGTACGATTCGCGGCGCGGGGGAGGAGGCTGGAATGAGGTTGATGTTGTGCCGTTGTAGGATTGCTGGGGGGACATGAATGGTTGCTGGGTTGTGGGTGGGTAGCGTGGTGTTACTGGTGGTGAGGCTGCGGGGTTGTATTGCACGTGCCCTGCTGAGGAAGTGCTGGAGTACCCGGGTGTAGAAGACAGCGGTGGAGGCACCGACTTTTTGCGTCCGCTGCCGGCTGAGACAGGAGACCCGGAAGGGTCTATGGACATGCGCTCCATGAGATCTTTGAGGCGCTGCTGTTCGTGGTCTGCGCCTTGCGACTTACTCTGCTCGATGCGGGCGAGGAGTTGTCCGCCCTCGGATCTTCGGTTGTTGACAAAGGTCTCGACGTTCTTTTGCAGACTCGATACGGTCTCCTTCATCTCCGAGTAGAACTGCTGAGCGCGGTTGAGGCCAGCCACAAGATCGTTGAAGCTCTGGTTGACCCTCCGGTACTTGGTCATGACCGTGTTTCGCTGTCTTGAGAAGGCTTCGTATTTGCTCTGCTCAGACCTTACGCGTTTGTCTTTCAGTAAATCCGAGTAGGTCCTTGTGAGTTCCTTGAGTAGAGACGCTTGCTTGTGGTTGGCTTGTAGGATGCGGTTCTGGTGTGGCCGGAATTTCTCGAGCTCAGCTTTGAAGAGCTGCGACTCTTGGTTCGCAATCGCTTTCTTATTGAGAATGAGAACGTTCGAGATGTCGTCCGAGTGGACCTGTATGCGTTAGTATCTGCACAAACTTTGGGTGGAATTGCACATACCTTGCCCTTCAGATCGAGCAGTATCTGGGCCCGCTCTTTCTTGACCAGGTTCAGCTTCCGCAGCAGATCCTCAACAGCCGCGATCTGATCTGCCACAGTCGGTCCATCGTCGAAGTCGTCATCAATGAGGTTGCCTTCCGCAGGTCTTGGGCTCTTCCCCTTCTGGGCACCAGCCTTGATCATAGCCCTTTGATACAGCACATCTGCCTCGTCAGTCTCACCGGCCGAGCGCATCTCGTCAAAGTCCGCCTCGCACTGCCGGAAGGTGTTGTACAGCTGCGCATCGCTCGTACTCGCCTCATCTACCGCTCCACGGTAGTTCCTGATATCGCTTCGCAATGTCGCCGTGAGTCTTGAGCTGGGCTGCTGCGTCCACTCCGGACCGTACTTGGACCGCATCTTCTCGCACACGCTCTCTTCCATATCCAGCTGCTTCATGCTCGCATCCAGCGTGCTAGCAATCTCCGACTTGTCGCGGTTCAGCTGGTCGAAGGCTGAAGAGAATGACTGGTGACCGGCAAGATCCTCACACCACCTCCGGAAATCTGAGTCCACCATCATGTCCTGGTCCATGCCGCCTCGCAGCACATTCAAGCTGTCTGGCAGCTTCAGGTAGTCAAGACTGGCTGCCATTTCATCATTCGCCACTTCCACCCTCTCGCTCTCGGCGCGGATCAGCTTCGCCTTCTCCTCGTCGTACAGACTCGCGGACTCTGTGACGGCTAGCGGTACGATTTTCTGGAAGATGTCGGGCCCAATGATTCTCTGTACATCCTGGCCTTGGTAGAGTTCACTGACAGGTATCGCTTTCGCTGCAGGCAGCTTCGGGATCGCTGTCAGCGAAGCCTCGTTCGGGATGCCCTGGTGGTAGATGAAGTCGTTGTCCTTCATGAACTCGACCAGCTTCTCTTGGACGTTGGAAAGATGCTTCTTGGTCATTTCAGCCAGTATGCCATGCGTTTCTGATGTCAGGTTCGAGTTTGCGGGGGCCGAGTTGGGGAAGCTGTTGGCTGCGCGGTTCGCATCCCGTGCGCTCGCCTCTGCAACCTGGAGTCGGCAGATGGCTACGCCGTGCGAGTTCGCGTCGTCGTCGGCCAGGGCTTGATAGTATTGCGCCACTGAAGCCATGTAGTTTGCTTTGATCTGGACAAGGTCAACATCAAGCAGACTGCGTTGATCGAGTGGACTCACCTGGCAAACCAACAACCAGACCTTTTCAAACACGGCATTCGTGACGTTCTCCTGTGCGCCCTCTGTAGCCTGCGCGTACAAGAAGGCTGCCTGACTCGCCAGCTTCGCAAGCAAGCCGACCTTCTTCCCATCCACGACCTGCTTCTCCAGAAACACCTCCTGCGCCTGCGCGAGCATGATGCTGATCAAACACTTGACCGTCTCCCTCCCTAGGTCCTGGCTGGGGGCGTGCAGGAAGTTCTCGTTGATGTAGGTGAACATGCCGGCCGAGGCCTGGAAGGAGTGGTAGGCTGTCTTGAGCCCGACATCCTCGTGGCGGTTCTGGTGCGCTGCGTGGCAGGACAGGACGGCGGAGATGTTGAAGATGATGCTGGCTTTTTCGTAGGCGAGAGAGTACTGGGAGGTGGGCTTGTGTGTGAAAGCGTCGAACCTGGCTAAGTCAGTCCAAGCTCTGATGCACTCGAACCATGTTCCACGCACCAGGTGAAGCTGATCTTGATGTGGTTCTCATCGACGGGAAAGCGGAGATCAAGCAACTCCAGCTGCCCGTAGTATCTGTAGAGCAGGTCCCTCCCCGCCGCGCTGTCTTTCCCCGCGCCCCGCATGTCCTGCCGTAACCGGTTGAGGGTTGCGCACTCTTCGGCGTAGCGTTCGGGGTCATCGCCGTAGGTTTGCCGTATGTAGCCCTTCAGTGGCTGGACCCAGTCGATCTCGTTGGTCTGCTTCAGCGGCACCGAGATCATGGGGATCTGGGTGGCCATGATGCTGCCTGGCGCAACAAGGGCTGGGTTGGGTTTCGTGAGAGGTATGGTGGGTGGGTGGGTGGAGGAGTGCAAGACGCAATTGCGCGCCGGGATGCAGACAGAAGCAGTGCACGTGCTGGAGGCGTGAATGATGCTATGGCAGTCGCGCAGGCATCAATGGATAGGTAGTCAAGCCGAGCGGGATGACGGAGGTGACAAGGATAGCGTGGCCAAGTCGTGCTGTTCACCAGCTGGCGTGCGTCTCGTGGCACTGCATGCGCTGGGACGGTACCACTTGACAGGTTTCGTAGCAGAGGGCCGAGATATAGCGATGGCAGGCAGTGGCGGTGAGATCAACGTCAAGTCGTCGTGTGGGAGCTCGAGTGCTCAGCGCGGGGTTCCACAACACCGTCCATGGTCCATGGGCCACTACCAAGTACATGGGGCATTGCCCACTGCAGGCACACGCATAATAAGCACGCCGGCACTCCAACTATGCAATCTACCAACGCCCACTCGAGCCATCTACGCGCTCATCACCACGAACCCTTCTTGAAGTGCCCATTCGAGTCACTCACATCTTCGCTAGCCCTCCGCTGCAATACTGGGTCATCCCAGCCCTGCACTTGCCCTTGACCAATCATGTCTTCGAGAGACCGCAGCATGGCTTCGCCGAAGCGCTCGGTGCGGAGCGTCGTGGATGCTGCCAACGGGCGTCTTCACCCCTCGAGTTGACTTCACCATCAGTAGGCGCCCTGGACACGACGACGACAGTCACAAGCTATCAAAAAGATACGGAAGCGCTGAGCTACAAGTGTTGCCAGTTGATATCGTCGAGTGGATGCACTTTGCTATTACATGGATTCTACACTATACTGCACTGTACTATACAACCCAGAGTCGAGAGGCCAACGACTACAGTAGATACTTCTATACAGCTTGACCGCAACTCAACGCCAGAAATGCTTGCAATCGTCCGTGACTGGACTGTGGACACCCCCCGTATGCGCCAGTCCAAGTGTTGTACAACATGTCAAATATACACAGAGCCTGGCTCAACCCTACGCTGAACCAGACCCCTTCTTCTCCTCGTCCTTCTTCTCGCTGGTCGTCTCATCCTTCTTCGCTTGGTCCTTCTTCAAGTGGTGGTGTTGCCCGGTGAGGTTGTGCCACGCGCTCTTCAGGAAGCCCTCGTTCTTGTGCTCGTCCGCCGTCGATGCTGTCGATGGCTTTTCCGCCGCCGCTTGCGCGTCCTCCTTGAACTTGCCCAAGTTCATAATCCTCTTCGCGTTCTTGTCACCCATCTCATCGGCCAGCATCTCCAGGATTGTCCGCTGGTTCACTGAAAGGTACTTCGGCATGTTGACCTTGAACTCGACCTTCAGGTCGCCCTTGCCAGCGCCGCGGCGCCCAGTGGAGAGCACTTTCATACCCATGCCTGAAAGAGTGATTTTGTCGCCGGTTCCTGAGCCAGTGGGGACCTTGACCATGACCTCGCCGTCGAGAGTTGGCACCTTGATCTCTCCACCAAGGACGGCGGTTGTGAAGGGGATAGTCGCGGTGTGCAGGATATCAGAGCCGCTGCGCTTGAACTTGCTGTCGGCTGCTACACGGATAAGCACGTAGAGGTCGCCCTTCTGGCCGCGTACTGCGCCGCCGGACATAGCCTGCCCTGTGAGCGCTGCGTCGCCCTCGCCGTTGACACGCAGGCGCATGCCGTCTTCAACGCCTCCAGGGATGTCGATCTGTATCGTCTTGCGTTCCTTGACTGCTCCATCACCGCCGCAGGTTCCACAGGACGAGCCGCGGGGTATCGCGAAACCAGAGCCACCACACTGTGAACATGTTGCGCTCATGTGGAAGCCGCCCATGCTCGTGACTCTTTGTCCGGTACCGCCGCATCCCTTGCACTCGGCCTTCTTGGCTCCAGCCTTCATGCCATTGCCTTTACATGTCCCGCACTCCACCATCGGCGTGATATGAATCTCCTTTTTGACGCCCTTTGCTGCATCCAAGAATGAGATGTTCGTTTGCACTTCGATGTTGTCGCCGACCATAACCTCTTCCTGGAATGGGTTCCTCCTGCCACCGCCTCCCCTTGGCCTTCTGCCACCAGCGAACGCGCCAAACAAGTCCTCGAAGTTGATATCCTGGAAGCCTCCCTGGCCGCCGAAACCGCCTTGTGCGCCGCCGAAACCACCGAAGCCTCCAAATCCCCCACCGAATGGGTTGCCTCCAGGCCCGGCGCCGGCGCCTGGGTTGAATCCGCCGTTTTGATCAAAGGCGGACGAGCCGTAAGAATCATAAGCAGCCTTCTTCTCCTTGTCGGACAAGACTTCGTATGCGGACTGGGCGGCGGCGAACTTCTCCTTTGCGGTGGGTTCCTTGTTCGTGTCGGGGTGGTACTTCTTTGCAAGGCCGTAGTACGCCTTCTTGATGTCGGCAGCCGTGGCGCTCTTATCGACGCCCAGCGTCTTGTACGGATCTGTCATGGCGTGCGAGGTAGGTGATGCGTGGAAGAACTGCCCGTGCGGTCAGTGATATATTCAACGCAACTGAGGCGTATGGTGCACAGGACGTACTCGTATTGAGGGTGCATTCTGTGTCTGTGTCTGCGCAGCCATCACTGGCCTCTTCATCTGCGTCCTCGCATGCGACATGTTCCTTCTCTGGCATTGGCGAGAGGCGGACACTATGCGCGCAGGAGCCACGGCCTTCAGCGGCATGGGACCGGCGAAACTCATGTTGGAAAGGTGAAAGAAGCGCTGGAAATGAATGTGGTGATGCTGCAGTATGCAAATGCCGTATAGACAACTCAGATGTCGATGGAGTGGATGAACTTTTTGAGCGGTCGGTCCCCTGCGACCAATGACGCGCAACGAGCTTTGGCCCTCGGCAAGTGGGCGCGTCTTCCAGCACCTTCGAGAGCAACGCGGTTCTAGCGCAGCGTTGCCGGGGTGGATTGAATGTTACTGATGTACACAAGCACGGTGTCGACGCTGAATGCGCACAATTTGGGAGAGACTTTGTCAGGTTGCGTGTGGGCGTGGGTGCCAATCGAAGCTCGAGTGGCACAGCGGAACAAAAAGCTCTCGGTAAGCGGCTCGAGTCTTTCGAACCATATAACAAACATTGTGGTACCAAATAATCATTATAACATAGCTGTCCATAGACTGCAATCGTCTGCAGGGCATTATACCGCGTTGTATGTGTGGTCATCATTGACATGTCCAGCTCTCAAGCGCCAGAGGGCGATAGGCTCTATCCCATGGCATGCGTCACCCATCCAAGGGCGTGCCTGTATCCTGAACGCCTCCCAAAATGCTCATGCTCATTATGTCTAGTTGTCGCTGGCTAGTGTGCCGCGACTGGGTATCGACGAAAAGGTTGGAAAGTAAAGCGAAGGTGTGTGAGTGTGTTTGTGTGAGTGTGTTTGTGAGTGTGGCGTGAGCAAAGTCGAGCTCATTTTCGTTGCGGCGTAAATCGTACGCGAAACTCCTTGTCTAGTCGTGGTGGTCAGTGGGTGAGATGTGCCGTGGCAGCATGTACGCACCTTGGTGTTTCGTCTTGTACAGCCAATCGACGATGACGTCGCTCTCGGTGACGCCAAGGGCGTTGAAGTTCTTCCTCACAGCCATTGCGAGCTGGTCTTTGTGGACTCTTCGTTTCGACTTGGCGCGGGCCATGGTGGGCGACATGCGACCTATGCCCTGGCCGAGGACGACGTGGCTGAGCGGGTTCTTGAACGTCGAGGGGGTGTCGAGGCGGTAGGCTCGGCGGTAGCCCTGCAGGACGGCTGGTTCTTGTGACGTCCACTTCATCTGGAGGGACGACTACTGTCAGCATGTGTTGCGCATGGGAGAGGTGGAGTAGTGCGAGGCAGGGGCGGTGGGCGGTGACTGACATTCGACGTGTCGAGGTCGCTCGACGTCTGGCCGCTGTTGGTGGAGGCATTGTCAACCTCCTTCAGACTGCTCCCGTTGGCAGCCTGTGTGCCTCCCGTGCGGCGGCCGCGGGCGTTCGTGCTGCTGTTCTGGAGTTTCTCCTTCAATGTCTGGACGTCCTCGGCATTGCGCTTCGGCGGCATCGTCGAGTCAGGAAAGCGAGTAATGGAGGGAATTTGGATAGCAAAAAGAGCGCATAAGTGTCGTAGAGCGTTTCGCGAGCCGTGGAAGCACTCGAATCGTCTATGCTTGTCGAGATCGTCTGGTGTGAGGAGGAAAGGCGCGCAGAAGGAATAATGCAGGACGGGCACAGACTAGCACCATGACGTTCTCAGGGTTCAGCGCTTTGCCGAAATCGCGTGTCAGGAACCGAAGGCCACCGCTGGCCCCTGCAAGCAACCCTCACCGTACTTCAGACGCGTCCATGTTCGCTCTGCACGTTGCGGATAATGTCTCCTTGATCTTGCGCTCCGTGCTGCCGCGCTTCCAGCTGGCGTGGGAGCACACTGTCGCGTGCGCGTCGAGTCCCTCCAATCCCGTCCGTCTTGGCAGACCCCTCAAACGTGATGACACGAGGAGTGCCACCACCCAAGCTCACAACATGCATGGGCAGTGTCGAGGCCCACAAGCGCAGTTCAGAACTGCCCTTACAGTGCCTGGATGCAAAAACAATCACCTCCGAGGTCGTCGATGAGAAGGAGCCGTCTCATCGTTGCATGGACAACGCAGACGCGCACTTGGTAAGCTGAAAAAGAGACGAGAGCTTCTTAAAAGACGAACAATCGAATGTCGAGTCGAGATGGACTAGTCAGAGCTATGCATCGTGTGTGGGAGAGATGTAGAGACACGTCGGCGCTACTTCGAAAGTTCACGATCCAGACCCCGCCCTATCAAATAAGCCAGCAGCAGAATCAACGCGCAGACCGCAATCGCCAAGCTGACTGCACGGCATCGTAACACAATACATTGCCAGTGTATATCAACTAGAGAGGCATTTCCAACCAACGCTCATGAGCAAGCGTCCTTCGAGCACTGCAAATAGCTACATTATGTGTAGCCCAAGAGCACCACAGCTGGAAGATCGTGCGTGACATGTGAAGAACTGACAGCATATCTGAGGCTCTTCAAACACGATCACCAACCATCTGTTCTGTCTTAGTTCCACACCTATTGAAGCCTCGTCTTACCGTGTAGCAGTCTCTCTCACTTGAGCGTCTTAATCGTAGACTCACCGCCGCCATGGCACAGCGCCAGCGCGTTGGTCACGGACTATATAAACCCAGCCATCACTGACCAAACCATCTTCCCCATCTTCCCCAAACATCTCACCAGCGCAGTGCATATACTGTCCCTTTTCCAACAACTGACAGCTTCAATAACGACAACCTACACATCAGTACAGGCCTCTGCATCACTTCAGCCCGTGGCACAGAACTACTGCCTCTCTCACTTTGATACTTGGCATATCGACTCCAGGCAGCTACTTCACACGTATGTACTTTGTCTGTTCCAGCTCTACTCACTGCTGACACCTCCAGTGGCCCTGGATTACAGTTCTTCTTTTACCAACCCCTCACAACACGTAACCCCCAGCACAACTATCGCCGACACCATCTAAAGCCCATCATGATACATCACAGCTTTGACCCCAGCGCTCGGAACTTCCACCAAAACGGCAACCCTGCGAATCGTCCTAAAGGAAGCAGCACGTCTCACCACGTGAGCGCTCCTCCATCGCCTTATCTCGAGGCCCGCGTCCTCAACTTGGAAGAGGAGCATGCAGGCTTGCGCGACAAAGTCGACGATCTCAAAGACTTGTATCACAGTCTCTGCAATTCCTTCGGTAGAGTGCAGCAGGACGATCAGCCCATACTTGCCGATTCCCCACAGAACACAGACCCTGCCTTGTCCCGTCAGACCGCCATGTGTTTCAAGCAGGAGCTTGAGCAACTGAGCCGTGAGGTTCGCCAGTCAGTGAACGATGGTGCTGATGTACAGGTGACGGACGATCGCAGTACACCGAAGCCAAATGCCAGCGTACCTCCACACCTAAGAGCTGCAAGCATCATCAGTCACGGATCGGGTGCGAAGTCCTTACCGCCACATTTACGTGGCGCTAAGCAGTCTGGTACAGCCAACTCCAAAGTGTAGGTTCATTCTCACTTTACAGCTGCTCTTGCTGATTGATTTGTAGTGCTCCCAAGCTATCGGTTGATACGACGAAGCACAGCCACGAACCTCTTGTCACAGACGGCCCGGTGGATACCCTTGTTCGGCAGACGACGATCCCCGCAGCTGTTCCCAGTCCTCCTCTATCCTGCACTACGACGGTCCAGGGTGATGCGGTCACTGCTGAAGTCGAGTCTCTTCCAGCGAAAGAGTGGAAACCCTATTACCTCACAACATTGTCATCACTGCCCACTGATATTCGCGCTAAGATACCCAGTATCCAGAATATGGCTACCTTTACATTCGACATGTTGCAGAATTTGTTCGGTGGTATCAATTGGTCGCCTGGTCTGAGATACATCAACGCAGCTGGCACGTCTATGTTGAAGAACCGCACTTACTACATGCTGGACCCAGCAAACGAGCCATATCTACCGAGAGCGCCTGGAGAGCATGGTGCCAAGCTGACAGCCTTCTTCAACACAGCCCCAGAAGAGGAGTTCGACAACCTAGCTGAAGGCACCAACTCCTACACTGACGTACCCATGTTCGTCCAGGTATTGCCAGGTCGCTATGCCTACTTCGGTAACTACTCGCAGACACGCTGGTCAGACAAGCTTGATAACGACACTATGAGAGCTCGTGTGCCTCAAGAAGTCAAGAAGCACATTGCGAACGAGCTGACAGCTAAGGCTCGTGATGACTGGGTCACTCGCGAACTGAAGAAGCACTTCTTCCCTAGGCCTGAGTACGAGGGTTCTCTCTTCGCCGCAAGCGGTGACGACACCACCGTCCATTCGGCCGACGAGGACAAGCACAACCAGAAGATGACCAACGAGATCAAGCTATACATCGAGGAACTTGTTGAGTGGGAGCGCGAAGCTAGCATGAAGACCGCTATGATCAAGCCGGACTTCATTCTCAACGCTTTCGATGCTGTGAGTCGCTTGTACCTGACATGTGCAGATGACGTAAAACTGACTCATTTCAGGCTGATGCCGATGACCCACCCGCTCTACGCCTCTGGTGGGAGTATCTTGAGTGTGTCGACTGGAAGAACGACTTCTACAGCATGCTCGTTGGACTCCAAGCTCGCGCTGATAACCACGAGTGAGTGCACGACGGTCAGCTGTGGCGTAGGATTGAAGCCGTTTAAGCACGCTTGACATCGCAGAAATCTAAGGAGCTAAAACTGGAATATTTCTTTGTCTTGGATATGATTGCATAAATGGGAAGCTTATGGACTCCTGGACGTCTGGAAGAAACGAGTTTGATGGAGAAGGGCAACTGCACACCTTGAGTACTTTGTTTATGGGCTCCGGGAGATCTCTGAGAATCTATGAACATATTCACGGATACCTAGCAATTATACCTAGTCGAAAAATTTGGTTTACCGTCCATGCCAATTCTCATGCACCAACGCCCTGTGCTCCTAAAAAGGCAGTTGTCGAGGCTGCGCTATCCCACAAGAGGCACTAGCGCAGCCTGCCTTTGTTACCCATTGAGTGATTCACGCCTTCATGTTGCAGCCTCTACAGTTTTTACAATTCCTCCACTTCTTTTCAGCAATACCTACGCCCATAATCTACCATCTATGTCGGAACTAGAGCGCCCAAAGGTCGGTGTAGGCGTCGTTATTCACGACGGCGCTGGTAACATCATCATGGGTGAGAGAGCTGGAAGCCATGGTGCCGGTACGTACAGCCTTCCCTTTCCTATATTCACACGCTTCTCCATACATACACCGATTCCCGTTGCTCGTCAACGCTGAGATGCACTCTGACATCGTATAGGAACCTTACAATGCCCAGGCGGCCATCTCGAGTACGGCGAATCGTTCGCCGAGACAGCAGCAAGGGAAAGTCTAGAAGAGACGGGCCTTGAGATAGGAAACATCAAGTTCCTGATTGCAACAAACGATGTGTTTGGCGAGGGCAAACACTACGTGACCATCTTTGTCACTGCAGAAATCACAGGAGAGAACAAAGTCGCCCAAGTAAGTAGCACGGACGGCGATGTAATGCTAATGCTAACAGGCAACAGGCAATGGAACCGCACAAATGCGCAAAGTGGGAGTGGGTGCCTTGGAGCCAGATGTGGCAGTGGGCAGGCGAGCAGGCCAGGGCCGAGGATGAGGGACGCGAAGTCAAGAAGCAGATGTTTCTGCCGTTAGTGAATTTGTGGAGAGAGTACCCCGAGCTGGAGAACGCGTTGGCTGGAAGGTGACGAGTGACGAAATCGAGTCCTCTGTGCGCTTCGCTCTCCTCTTCGTGCTCTCGAAAGTCCTCGCACCATCAACCCCGCATCATCTTTCATCGCCGCGAGAATTGGCCTCGGTGCTAGTAGATACAACTACAATCTAAATCCCACGATCACGACATTCGGTACCGGGTGCCACCCGAAGCGCTGTACCTGGCGAGTATGTGTGCGGCTTCCGCTCATTGGCAGATCTCGCGTGCATCAACTACGGCCTGCATATGTGGAGCGGCGCTGCAGAACTGCTCACAACAACCCGCAGACCAAGTTCCCCATCTACAGATTTTTTCTTCACCCTGTGTAGAAGATGGCGTTGGAAGGCATTGTACGCGTGCAGCGAAGGTCTCACATTGCGCATCTAGGTCCACGCCGTGCTGCTGCCCTTGCGGAGACGCCGTCTTCGCCTCAACCTGGCCTCATACTCGTTTCGAAGAACAAAGCACTGCAGAGTGTCGACGGGGATTCAGATATCCTTGCTCGGTCCAAGCGCCGTACTCCGCTTTCGGCATGACAGGTACGCGCTCAGTCGTGGTGTTGGCTGCGCCGCGTAAAAGTTTCAGCGCTCGCTGCGTCAAATCGCCTCGACATGCTTCTGGCGCCAGGCGTGGCGCCTGTCCTCGCAGCTGCTCAGAGCCTCATCGCTTCTTTTGGAAGTTTCTCCGCTCTCCGAGCGACAAAGATGGTATCTCTCGTGATGTGCAGACGCTTGCCTGTGTTCTTCCTCGGCGTGCCCCTCCGAACTAACAACCTTCATGATGCACTTCTGGCGGTTGGCTACGACTACACCGCCTATCACGACGCTCACTGGCGGGTTGCACAGCCAGCCGTTGAATCTCATCAACAATCCTTTAGGTTTGGGTTCCTGCATGTAGCCCCCGGAACCACAGGCCGGATGCCATCCGTAGCTGGTAAGGACGTCAACACCATCATGGCTGTATCACCACGCCCGGACATTTGCACCAAATTCCAGGTACTCGTATCTGGCGACGCCAATCGAGGCCGGGCTCGAACACAACGATGTGTGCCTGTGTGATCAAAGCCACCCTCTTTGTGGTGGTCCTCATGATTGTGCGACTCTGTTTCACCCATGCACCTCTACCGAGAGGGGTAATACCAGGCGCAGATGCGGGTTGACATCCTACATGTTGCAGGGATGCTCAGTATGGCGGCTCCCCATCATCTGTCAGGTACGCCCATGGGCAACAGCAGGCGCAGACGCCCCCCAGAAGGAGCCCCACCTCGTCTGTTGTTAATATAAAAGGTACGACTGTTCGTACACACTTTCTCTACCGCTCGACGCTCTCTACTCTCTTTCAGTTTACGTTGCGTGAGGCAAGTCCCTCCGCTACCACTTTCATTCACTTTTGCTTGCCTATTACGTCCTTGCTCCTCAACGCTCTCCACCATCTTTCTCTTGCTCGATCATGGTCACTTCTACTTCCTTCATCGCTGCTTGCAGCATCTTTGCACTTTCCTTCGCCGCCCCAATTCGCAACAACGTCGTTACTCGCGCTTTGGTTGCCCGGGATGCATATATCATGTTTGGTGGAGATGGAACTATGGCTACTGGCTGGCCATCCCGAAAATCGTGGCTGAACTTCGATGATGCCTGGTGAGTTATGTTCTACTTCCTTGACTGCAGTCTACTGACGGTCTTGCAGGGAAGCCAATCTCAAGACAATTCAAAACTCCTGCCAGGTCGAAGGTTGGGGCGAGAATAACAGCAATGCTGAGACGCAAGCCATCAAGGACAGCATCACCAGCGAGTCTAGCGCAGCTGGTATTCCCAAGGTAGGTCACTCTCCAGGCTGCTCAAGTCTTGATCTGTTCTGACAAATCGCAGGAGTTCATCCTTGCCATTGTGATGCAAGAGTCCAAGGGCTGTGTACGAGCCCCCACTACCCGCTGGTCCCACGACAATCCAGGCCTGATGCAAAGCGCCCAAGGCAAAGGAACCTGCAACCCCGACGGCAATCCGATCAGCCCTTGCTCTGCGAGTACCATTCGCCTCATGATTCATGATGGCACTAATGGCGACGGTCTTGAGACGACCCTGAAGCAGTGCCTTGCAGACGCCGGTACTTCTGACGACAGCAAATGGTACAAAGCCGCTCGACTGTACAATGCTGGAAGGATCACTGACAACAACCTTGGCGTTGGACCTACGCCATGCTATGCTTCTGACATCGCCAACCGTCTCACAAGCCCTTTCAACTGGAGTACGTGCGACAGCGCTGTCATCGGTACTCTGTCGAGTGCTCAAGGTACTGTTGCCCAGGGCAACTCTGTTCCAGAAGACACGGCTCCCACATCGACCACTCCTGCTGCCTATTCTACTGTACCTACTCCGACCAGTGTCGCAGTGGCTAAGGTCAACGACTCCAAACCCGACACGAAGTCTTCTGTACCTGAGCTTGTCATTGACGGCGCTGCGACCGAATGCACCGACTACTTCACCCCTCAGTCTGGTGATTCCTGCACTTCCGCGCCTGTCGACTTTGCCACACTTCGCAGACTCAACACACAGCTCAACTCAGAGTGCACCAACCTCTGGGCTGGATATGCCTACTGTATCGCCGTTTGAGTTTTCGACACGTTTTCGTATGTTTCCGATCTTTTGGCGTTTATTTTCGCACGTCACGCTAGACTTCATTCGATGTTGTTGCATTTCACTTCTTTCTGTACATACCATTTAACGCTGCTTCCACTCCATAGCACTGGTTTTTCCTTTGTAGAGACTTATGATATACGATGAAATGAAAAACATGTTCATGATAGCTCAAAGTTTCTGCTCGTCGTCACATGCTTCGACGTGCGTTTTGACAGCTTTTATCGAAGTTCACTCTTACTCTCCACCAGACTGAGATATAATGGTCTTGCCTGTGGTGGATATTCTGGAAGACTAGTGGACGTGAAAGATATTGTGTTTCTTTTGTCTCATCCGCAACCACACCCACCCTAAACGACGGTCAGAGAAAAGCTCTACCAAGGCTGCACACCATCCCTATTAACAACCTTCCCCGCGTCACCATCCCTCTTCCCCTGCACCACATCTCTAATCACCTCACCCCCCAACCTCGGCTCCCCGGCCCCAATCCTCCTCATAAACTCAGGCCCCATCCCACCCAACCCGGTAGCCAAAAACCCCGGACTAATCCCAAAAACCCTCACCCCATCCGGTTCCAGCGCCCTCACCCAATCCAACATCATCATATTCAACGCCGTCTTACTACTACGATACGCAATCTGGCTAGGCGAGAACTTCTTCGGCCACCCCTTTTCGCTCGGCTCGCGTATGGTAGCCGAGGTCTTCCCATCAGCAGCCGTAGCGAGCGATGAGAGACCCGAGGTCACGAACAAGAGTCTGGGAGTGCGGGATAGGAGGAGGAGAGGCATTAAGGTTGTTGTGAGCACTTGCGTTGAGGTTACGTTTACCGAGTAGGATTTGTTCCACGCAGAGCGGAGCGCGGAGGGGGTGTCGTCGTTGCGTAGGAGGGAGTCGAAGGATCCGCCTGCGGGTGGTTAGTTTCGTTGTAGGGGTTGAGGGGAGGTGGAAAGAGGATCGAGATTGCGGATGCGGATGCGAATGGGAGCGTACCGGCGTTGTTTATCAGCGTGTCTATTCTCCCATGTGAAGATTTCACTTCCTCGTATGCGTCTTGGATGGATTCGTCGTCTTCGATGTCGAGTTGGATCGGGATGATTTCTGATGACGAGGCTGGGTTTTCGCTTTTTAATGTCGTGATGGCGGTTTGCGCTTTCGAGAGCGTTCGGCTGCCCATTAGGAGCGTGTACGCTTCCGCTGAGGCATGTAGCGCTTTCACGGTCTCGTAACCGATTCCAGTGTTCCCACCTGTGATTAGAACGATGTGCTTTTCTGACATGGTTGGGGTTGGATTCGTGGTGGCGTGATGACGTAGTTGTTGTGATGGGACGATTTGGTGTTGCAATGTCAACACGACCTGGAACGATTTTTGCAAGCGATTGCTGTGCTTGTCGAGAGTACGGCTTTGGAACCACCTGGCAATGGAAGTTCTTGGGTCGTGAGGTTGTCACAGTGGCAAGACGATCCTATCTTGGTGGGGCTTCGACGCGGGGTTGATCAGGATTCAGGACATGGGTCTTTCCTCCTTCCTTTCGAGGCTTCCCAATACACCCAATATGTTGTGGATAAAGGCAGCGCCTTGAGATTTATAAACGCTATTGATTATGGTAGAGAAACCACACGAGATATCAACGCAGGACGGAAATGCTGCGGATATCACCGCACGAGTATAATGAGTGTGAATAAGAGAAGGAGGCCGTTTGCGAGGAGTCATTTGGTCCACAAGTCACGACCCTCGGCCTCCGCCGCCTCCATTGCTGTCGTTGCTAAAGTTGCTGATGAAAACCACTAGCACAGCACAGTAAGCTGCCGAGGCTGCGAACAGCTCGTGTCGTTGAGCCTTTGTCAGGAGCGACATAGCTGCCGAGAACAGCAGGGTAAAGACGACGAGTACGCCCACTGCGTCGAACGTTGAGTTACGCTCCCCCACCGATGTCAACTTGTACATCGCTACCACAGGCAGAATTAAGAGAATGAAGATGATCATGGTAATGATGAAGCCGGAAAGCCTCTCAATGCGAGACGGTGAGTAGTAAAAGACTGTACCGTCAGTGCCCTCCACCTTATCCCGAAGCTCTTTGGTAGCAAAGATTTTCTGGCAGTTCTTATCAGCACGGTTGTAAGGCTAAATTGCCAGAGATCTTTCTTACTTGCATAAGGTTGCAATGCATCTTGCGAATGCACGTTTCAATAAACCCGTCAAACCCGGACCACTCACGTCCGTGCCGGAGGGATACTAAGTCCTCCCTTCTCTTGATAAATTCCTCTTCTTTCTGCCAGGCTAATGGTTTCACATTGTAGAACCAAGTTCGAAAACTTCTGTAGTCTCGCCGTGATGGTCGTTGAAGGGTGTTCATTTCACGTGTCTTGATCAAAAGCTCGTCTAGAACTAAACATCAGTTTTGCGCAAGGCTGCAACTAACGTTTTGGAGACTAACCGTAGCATACGAGCTTATCTCGAATCTTGCCGATCAGCGTGGCGCGCTTACTGTCACCCTCCTCGCCCGCAGCTTTCCCTTGTTCAAGGTCATCTCTCCTTGATCGCAGTCGTTTCTTGGTCTCATCGTCACAGTCGTGTATCATATCGAGCTTCTCAAGCTGAGCTTCCAAAAGACGAACCTCCTCTTGCATGTTAAGAATGACCCGTGCGTGCAAATAGCTGAAACCTCGGTAAATCGACCAGCTTGATTCACTCGACTGGTAGGCAGCTTGCAGCGGGTAACCTAGAGGGTAATCCTTTACTGCTTAGAGGTCAGAAACTGAGGAGGAGCCAACAATGTATGGCGTAGACTCACGTCGTGCTGTCGTGGTTTCACTAATCTCCTTCTCGGCTTCCTCACGAGTGAGTATTGGATCTGGTGCAAATCAGTATCAAGTAATACCCCAAGTGGGCTGAGGCATACGTAGAGGTTGCTCGTTGTGGAGGGTCGGCGAGCGACTATCTGGCTGCATGCTGACATCTTCATAATGTTCAGCCTGCTTTTCGATGTCTAGACTGAGTTCCCTAGGTGACCTGAAAATAGGCATAATTGGAACTTTGCAATCTCAGGCACATGGTTTGAAAATGTCAGACGCTCAACTTATTAATGATTGTTGAATTCGAACGCCCTTCAAGCCTCGTGCTTAGCTTACTCTGTGCAGCTGCAGCTGCAGCTGAAGGCTGAGCTGACACCCCCTCATTATCAACAGTCACATCACCTTCTCCAGAGTAGGCGTATTCTCAAGGAACCACTCGCACCCTTCATGATCCTTGTACCCCTTCCCGCTTTTGGAAAATGTGAACCTGTATTCCCAGGACGTTGTGCGCCCTTTGGGTCGAGCTTCCGCAACCTGAAATTCCTCTTCCCACTTTCTGACACTACCGTTCACTCTTAGTTCCGTAGCCACCATCGTCACTTTGCATCCATCGGGTAACCCCGCGGAACGCTAGCATAATGTCAATAGCGTTCACCAATATGAGTGGTGGTGTTCTGGTACCGTGTTGGGGTTGGATGCGACGGTTGTTCCAGACTTGTCTTGCTCGCTTTCAGACAGGGCTTCCTACATATTTGCCAAGGTCACCGGTCAGTGTTTTCAGCTAGAGACAGAACACTCAGGGAAATATCTTACCTGGTTTGACATAGTCGATTTTTCTGTATTGTGTCAACGATTCGTCTACGAGCTATCCGGCGGGTCGTGAGGGACATCAGGCGACAAGGCAGAGATGTGGGCGCAGTCGTCGTTCTTATCTATTCCGAGATCCATCGACCAAGGCTACATTTGCTGCATATAATCAATACATCGTGGAGGACTCGCTCGTTCACCGACTTCTAGCCTCATGCTGGTTGCTCTGCAAGCGATTGATCAGACGCAATCTCAGGTGGTGTAGTCATGCGGGTTGTGGTTGGTGGACTGTTGCTACACTGCCGAAAGCTGACAGTGGGGGCCGTTTCGGCTTGGTCGATTAGCTCTCAGCACGCATCGCCGAAGCGAACAGGAGTTCCCAAACTTAGTTCGCAGTCATGCATGTGTAGTGGGCTTAGCGGTTGAAGTATGCGCCGCCTTCGAGGTCCTTCGTTGAGCTGTGTTGCGACGAACTGCAAACCGTATTCATAAGTCTTACAGTCCTTGACTGGCTGCCTTGCTCATCTTCAGCCGGATTAGCACCTCACACAATGGCGACACAACGTCAATCAGCAGTACAGCCAGTGCTCACCGTTCAAGCTGACTTCGCACGAAGCCCAATTGGCGTACAACCTCCACCGCGTATAGTCGAAGGAAGCCCTGCCGAGAAGGGCAATGAGGCTGTATTATATCCTGGAGATGAAGCTTCCACGCGAGAACTAGATAGAGAGGTGAAGAGACGGGCTGCTTTCGAGAAAGTGTCAAACAAGATTTACAAAGTTCCTGACTATTACCGCAAAGTTGAGGTGTTGATTATTCGATGGGAGGAGAGTATTGATGAGTTCAAAGAGCACAACGACGAGGTACGTGGGCAAAGAAATATTTCGCGAGAACGGGGCAGTAGTACTGACCTATTTGTCTTGTCGTAGATCAACCGACTGAAACTTATTTTCTCACTCGGATACAACTACAGCTGTCGTGTTGCGCGAATTAAGGCTGGCAGCAAAACACAGATTGATCTTAACTACGAGATCTTAAAACACGTACACGATCATGATAGTGACGATACTCTCTTGATAGTTTACTATACCGGTCATGGAGAACACATCGTCGACAAAGATGGCAGCCACCATCTAAATTTGTCTGCGTAAGTGTACTGTGTGATGGTTTCTCAGAAAAACTAGGCTCATGACACATGTAGGACCCGAGACGGAGTAACTGCGACCGCTTGCTGGGACGAAGCCGAGGATCCATTACGAACAAAAGCAGGATGCGATGTACTAGCAATTCTAGACTGTTGCTTTGCAAGCGCGGGAGCCCTCAAAGGTGTTGATGACAAATTCAGGACGTATCAACTGTTAGCAGCATCACCTGCAGACGGTGTGACCAACGGACCCGGTAAAAGCTCTTTCACTACCGCTTTATGCGATTCTCTTGAGGCATTGTTGAAAGAGCTAGATGGCAGTGCTTTCCCCGTACTGGAGCTCTTTCAGAGGATCAACCTTTTGAGGCCTTCTCGTCCGGCACTTCTATGGGATCGCTTGAAGCATGGTAACGGCCGGAGCGTGAATCTTGGCAAACTCGAACAGAAGTTGAAAAGACCTACGCTTGCACCGGAAGAGGAATCCGAGAAAGCGTCTCTCCTACTTCGACTGTCGCTAAAGAAGACCGACCTGGATCTGGAGGACATAGCAAATCTTGCCCGGCGTCTACCCACGACTTGTAAGTTGTCTCATATCCCGGTTCGGAAAATTGAATGGATTGAAATGAAACAACGGGACCCGAGCAGGATGATCCTGGATGCTGTACGCGCTTTCAAGAGCAGAACAAAAAGTAGCCCAGGAAAGCTCCAGAAGCCATCCACGCCAGTCCGAACAATTAGACGCACAAACTCAACCACGTTGTTGCATCCCCATATCACACATCTTCCCACCCGGGGAGTAGCTCAGTCATCCGTTGGTAGCCGTAAGCGTGGATCGACTCGAGGCTGCAAGATCGTATCCAGGGTTCGTGAGGAGGCTGCATCTCTTGAGGGTGCATCATCTCTACTACGTGTCCTTATCTTGACAGTTGTAGCTTTTTTTCTTTTCGTTGTACTGTTTTCCTTTGAGGAAAGACTGATAACAACTTTCATCGTCATGGGGGCTTCGACTTGGCAATGTAACAAGCAGGCCGAGAAGAAAAATATCGACAAAGACAAGGAGCCGCAAGGCAAACCGGAAGACGTCCCAGATCCAGCACTTCAGATTCTCCCCCGCTCGAGTACATGGCCTTTTGAGTAGTGAGCGCCCAGGCTGGAAGTTGATGCCAGTTGGCCACGACACATACACAACGCTCTCGCTCTCGCCAACTTTACTAGGTGCTCCTTCAGTGTACTCTATTTCTGCGACAAGTATTCAGTTTTTCCTTTTTCCCTTTTTTTTCCTTCTTCCTGTTTTTCTCAATGAGCCGTTCGGAGGATGTTTATGTAGTGTTTTCAATGTATCGAATATTCCGTAAAGCCAACAAAGATAGGCGATCCACACTAAATGCTTCCTGTGCCCAATGAAACTGTCACTCATGCTTGATTACTTGGTTTTTGTACCGCCATTTTGTATAACTACTTCGGTGATCGTGATTCGACGGCGTGCGAAAGCTGTTCATGTCCGAGCTTTTATGAGTATCTCCTCTTTCAAATTATCAATGGATAGCGAATTCAAAATCATTTGTTCGGGTGCTCATCATGTTGAATCAACTTTGCACAAGTTTTCTCGAGTAACTCTGCTCGCTCCGGGCCTTATCTTGGCGACTGTTGAGGAGGCGCTCATCTTCGCTCTCGACATCGCAATCTTCATCATCTTCCAGATTTAGTTCTACTCTACAAATCTGGTCTTCCAAGTCCAATATGAATTCTGCGTGAAGGCACACAAACAACCGATTTTCTCTATGCGAGCTTGGCGTGAGTGAAGATGGCGGAGATATGCAGACCTCTAGGAAGTGGCATTGATCATGTTTCCGCATAACAAGATTGAGAACAGCAAAGAGACTATGGCGCGCTATCATTCAAGCCATAAGCATCCATAGTGCGACCTGAACACTCTCTTGCTTGTCTAGAATACAGCCTACGAGCGAAATAGCTCGAAAACTCGTCACAAGCTCAGCCTTGCTTAGCTGAACCATGACAAAGCGCCGAGAGTGCGATTTACAACACTCGCTCCGTCTCTCCAACACCCAAGCTTTGTCTGCCTTCAAGAAAAAAAACTCATATCCTTGTACTTGTACTATAGATCGAGAGTAGCATCAAGCAATGCCTGTATAGGCGCGACGACATCGTGGAAAAACGCCCGTCGGAACGCCCTATTTTCAAAGCTCTTCTTTGGTGATTCGAAGAACTTGAATTTCAAGCAGCTCTTAACTGCGTTGCTGTAGTTGATTCCCACCTCACGATTGAGGGTTTCGATGTGATGTAATGCAACTTCGAACTCGCGCATTGGGCTAGTCGAAGGCGGGAGCGCCATGGAATCTTCAAAGTCCTGCTGAAGTTCTTGAAAGCTCTTGCCAATACCAAGCTCGATAAGGCGGATAGCCAAAGTGTACACTGCCATGTTCTCAATCTGGCTGCTCGCAAATTGGTGACTTTTGGGTTTGCCATGGTCCGTGGCAGTTGGCGAGCCCGATTCTGGTCGTATCCTCGAGGGAGGAGGAAGAGTGTTTGTCAAGAAGGGGTGGTCCACGATCCGTATGTTTTTTGACCCGTGATCGCTTTCCAGCACCACACTGACAGCATCGTCGCTGATCGAATCATCTAGCCATGGTGAATCGCAAAGATGTAACATCCCCCAGGCAAGTGCTGCAGCGATAGAAAATCGGTCTGAGCGGCTGAGTTCATGGGATTGAGCTGCATCTCGGCGGTGTGCTGCGGATAGTAGTGCTCGAAGGTGCATTGTTCGTTTGCTGTTCGCCGGCTCTCCAAGTTGGGAACAGCTATTCGAGCTGAACTGCACTTGTTTACACGGCTGTAGGGCTGAAACTAATATGCAGCCTTGGATTGAAAGAGCTGGAATGGTAGATCGAACCACTGGACAGAGCGTTGGCGGTGCTATGTTATCAGTGAATGTGGAAGGAGACGCAATGATGGCATCCGGTGTACGCTGTACCGATGCTAGTCGGCAATTAATGTGCTGCAATGTTATTAATATTCTCTACTTACGTAGCTGTGGCGGTTGCGAGAGAGTTTTAGGCGTTTTGGGAGGCTTTTTGGAACCTATTAAGTTGAAGAACCTTATTCTTCTGTTTTTTGATGGAGGGTGCTGACGCGGTACTTGATTCGAAACTTTTGTAGAATCTGCCTGAGTCTTATCGCCTAAATCGGTCACATGGACAGTCAGGATCTCCCAATCGGCCACTGACACTGGTTTATCTGACGTTGGTGCTCTTGTTCTGGGAATCGCCAGAGAGAATACGCTCGTCTTCGGCACTTCAGGGCCATGCCAATTGAGTTGGAGATGACTTTGGTGCAGATCGGAACATGAGCAACCCCAGCTGTTGCTAACAGCGTCATGTAAAGCTGCAGTGTTAGCTCTAATGGTCTTGGTTCTTTCTTCGTTGAAGAGGGCACGGATTGCATCGATCTTTCGTTGGCCTTGACCGACCAGCGTGCATGGTGTTTCGAGCGCATTTCTTAGTGCCTGGTTCATCTCTTGTAAACTTGTGATCATCCCGTCTCTGCGCTCACTGTTCAAGCTTCGCTGGATTCTACGCCATTCCCAGCTCATCCTCGATGAATCTGTATCGGACCAACCTGGCTATATGGAGGAGTCAGTACGAATTTGTCTAGCTATAGAAGACTGAGTGAAAGACACATGAGATCCACAGTAAAAATCATTCAATCCAAACTTACAGGGCCCTTTCCGTCAGGCTCAAGGTCACAAGCTAAGGAATTCAGCCTCCTGTCGATCAGTTGTACAGCCTTGATGAAACCTTCGCACTCCTCTGGCACACACTCTCGGAATGCTGCTTCGAGGCGCTGCATGTTTATTTTTTCTGTCCTTTCTATCCCGACTAACGTCAGTGTCGTACATAGCTGCCGGTTCTGGAGAAATAGTTTGGTTCGGAATTCTTCAATAGAGGCCTGCCAATGCCAGAGATTATCTGCCATATCCCACGCTTTCTTGTAATGATCAAGTAAGGATATAATCACCGGTACAGCACCAAGTACAACTCCAGCGACGTCCATTTCCAAGGTGAAGTTGCTGTGTAGTGGTGTCGTAGCAACGCTGAGAGTGAGGGGCTGGTCTCACAAGGCTGCCAAGGTCGCTTACACGCTTACAGCTGACGTCCAGAAGTCGTACCCTATCCTTGCAGACGACGTGGCAGCATCCGCGGAGCGAGAAATCTTAGTAAATGTTGATAAGGATGAGGTGCCACTCCACATTCTAGTGCCGTTCCCTCCTGCCAGTGACTTGGTACAAATACATCCGCGCGAACATGCCAGACCAAAACGATGCAATCAGACCTCCGCCTGGACAGGCTTCGATACACGATCATTACATGACATGTTTGGTGTCTTTGCGCAGACTGATAGCGGTCCTCCATCGTCAGTCCAAATATGGATCCGGAGTGGGTCGGGACAGTAAGAACGTAGCTGAAGTCCTTGACCTGGCTGGGAAGTTCCGGGTGTGGGGAGACGAATCGCAAGCGGAGATGTTTGCTGGATCGCGCAGCTCCTTGGACAGTGTGCTGCGAAGAGATGAAGATATGCGGGACACAGTTTTAGGCATCCTAGCTAAACTGAACCGTCAGTTGCAGTTGTGTATGTGAATGTGGTGCGGAAGTGTTTATCATATGCTAATATTTTCAGGTAACCGTATTGCTGATATAGCGCAAGAGCGAGAGGCCGAGTCTGAACAAGATCAAGATATGACTGGAGATGGTCATGATGCCGACTACAGTGATGTGAAGATACCCAAGCTGCCCGAGTTGCTGCTGCACTCATCCAACGATCTCAATTCACTCTATGAAATATCGGCCATGATCAGACGACCAGGTTACGAACGCAGCTATCTGCGTTCAACAGACAATACTGGAATGGACTCCGAGGCTAGCGCATATGCGAGATTTGATCTTAACTATGTTGCAGACAAGATCCGATCTTGGAATCAGCAACATAGAATTGTCGGGGCGGAAGAGCGAGCGGTTCGTGTTGGAAGTCTCGTAACATCTCCCACGTCCACTGAGTTTTCCGTGGTACAGGATGCTTTGATCCAAAGGTTAGCAAGTGCCAACACCAAACGCAGAAGACAGCTGCTATACTGGTCAGATAATCCAGAGCAAGGACTCAAACACGTTATACAACCTGGCAAAATGGGCAGGATTCTATCACAACCAGATCGAGTTGCGGCGAAGGATTCCGGAACTATTGACAAAAGTATCCCCACGAAGTCAAGTCCTTCAAAAGAAGGAGGTGTTACCAGTCCGGTCCGAGAATTCTCTGTCTTTGCTAGATCAGACTTTCTAGGCGCACACTCTGAAGGAGGTCCTGCTTTCACATCGTACGCACCATCAACAGTAGGTAACAAGCAATCTAATCGAGTGCCACCTCTGCCGAAAACCGCTGTTCTAGGCGAATCCTTCGAGTGCCCCTACTGCGGCGCAACCCTGTTGGCATCTAAGATGCGTAGTCGACCAGAATGGAAGTGAGTCCGCGCATACCATTTGTACCTGAAGTCAAGAAGTTAATCACTGTCAGGCGACACGTCTTCAGAGATTTGCGACCTTACATGTGTACTTTTGCAACTTGTCAGACGCCGAACAAGCAATACCTGACGCGGCACGAATGGAAACATCATGAGCTTCAGATGCACCGACGGCGATGGGTATGCGAAGAGCATTTCGATGAGAGATTCACGACTTCGGAGATGCTCAAAACGCATATAACGAGCTCTCATTCCGCATCTGTACCAACAAAACACTTATCCATCTTTTTGAACATGTGTGAGCGGCCGATAGACGGCGCCGAAAACACCCCATGTCCGCTTTGTCCTGACGTACGACCGCTGGTCAATCTTCAGGACCACTTAGCAGAGCATTTGGAGTCAATTGCACTGTTCGTTCTAATTGGCAAAGCTGATGAGACTGACGAGGAGAACCCCAACAGCCAGACTTATAGCGCCTCGCATGGAGCTGTTGCAGGTCGCAAAGCATTTTCAAAGACAAACTCGTTGTTTTCGAGCATTTCCCATGAGTCTTCAGTGGAATCAGTTGCAACAGATCGTCTGGGCGCTGAAACGATGATTTTAGGTCTCGAAAGACTTCTCGACCAGATCACAGAACCTGACTCTATGACAGTTCAGCGCTGGGTACATGCGCAATCGAATTACGTTCACAGACCTAACATGGATCGTGCAACAGCTGTTGAAGGCGTACCTTTCCTTGAGCACAACGAACGCATGCTACATCCGGAAGACGAACCTACAAATCGAAAGCTGGAGAGAGAGGTAGAGAGGATAGCCGCATTTGAGGGAATTTCCAACAAGCTATACATCGACCGGGATCGGTATCGGAAAGTTGAAGTATTGCTTCTCCACTGGGGTGAAAAGTATGATGGTTATTCTTATGGACGAATCAAAGAAGTATGTTCCTCCAATCCAAGCATAAAAGGTATCTTATTTACTCCGGCTTGCAGATTGAAAGGCTACGAACGATATTTTCACAAGGCTATAATTACAGCTGCACGATAGAGCATTTTGGGGACAGCAATCCGCAGCTGACCCTGAACTGGGCTATCTTGAACCACGTTCGACAACACGCCGACAAGGACACCTTGCTCATAGTGTACTATAGCGGCGACGCCTTAAACGTCGTAGACCGGCATGGCGCCATCCATCTCGAACTGGCTGCGTAAGTCAAGTTAGTCTATATACTGCGCGTAGCTGACAAATCGAAGCTCTGATTTCCCCAGCAATGAGGTTCCTACAGCTCGTTGGGACATCGCTGAGAGACCTCTGCTCAGTGTCTCGTATGATGTGTTGTCAATCTTGGACTGCTCCTTCGCGAGTGCCGCAGCTCTAGCTCCTGAGTACCGGGATCAGGACCTTCCGCGTGTCACTGATATGGCGTTGATCTCGAGCCCAAATGAAGATAGCGCGGGACCCTCTAAAGGAAGTCCCATCGCCATGAGTCCGGACTTTGAGGATGATCTCGGGTTCCGTCACGATATGTCGAACACAACACCCTCGAAAATCGACGCTGAAGACCATCGGACACGCAACAGGAGTTATCAACTACTGGCAGCTTCTCCTGCTGAAAGCGCGACACCAGGACCTGGAAGGTTTTCCTTCACGAACGCTTTGTGCGTATCGCTTGAGGACCTTTTACAAGAGGGTAAAGGAAGTTTGTTCCCTGTGCTGAAACTGCTGGAAAGAATCAACATCGTCAGGCCTTCGCACCCAGCACTGCTCTGGGATCGGCTACGTCAATACAACGGAAGAAGTATTAGATTAGGGAAAGTCATCAGCTTGTCCAACCGTGAGGCTGTCGATCGAAGTAAACCCCGGGAGCAAGTGGCTCTGACTCTGCGCTTCTGGATCAGGGCTGACGATTTGACGAATGAGCAATTAGCAAACATGGCTCGCGTAATGCCTCAGGTTTTCAGAGATGTCAATGTGCCTTTACGACGGGCAGAATGGGTACGCCTTGAGAGGAGGCTCGACCAGGAAACAGAACTCTCAGTAATACTCAGATTCTCCCTTTCACGGAAGGATCTTTCTTCAGAGGACATCGAACTACTTCTTCGCCGGCTGCAGGAAGCTTGTCAAGCGGTGCAAATTGACGTCCGCAAAGTTTCCTTGGTGAGTCTTAGGAAAAGAGATCCGGAAGACACAGTACGGCACGCTGTCGAAGCTCTCAAAGAGGGTCATCGGTCCTACGAGGTCGAGAGGGCAATTGCCAAGGAGAACCTGCAAGCGCAAAGTTTTAGTGGGATAAGGCGCGCTATCGAAGCTTTCAGAAATCACCGCCGTCGATTCGAGACCGTAGACTCGACCAGAGAGGCGACTGAAGGAAAAAGATCTAACATGCCAGGCTGCGGGCAAGAGGTAATGGCGTAACATATCCCACTGCATCCTGCTCAAGTCAGACTGACCATCGCAGTAAGTTCATGAAGACCCGAAGACAGTTCGTGCAAAGATTAGCATTTTGACGTGCATCAATCGCCCCACTGAGCACAGTAGGGGAGCCATGTTACTCGATGAAAGGCCTGCAAGAACAGACTACCAGAGCTTATAGAGCAAAGTATACAGTCAGGAATATTCTTGTGCGTGGGTTCGTTGCAGATAAAAGCCTACACGCAGTGGTTCCTCAAATCGATCGTTGCTTTTGGGCAGATTGCCAAAGCTGTAGCAGTAATGATGAGGCACTCGCAACCAACAGAAGACGCGACGCGTGACCGCGATCAATGACGGCATGCGCTTTACCTTTTTGGAACAGCTCGGTTTGGTATCCTTATCGCCGCGCGCCGGGTCCAGGCACCTTCGCGACAACAACCGCATCGACCACAACTACAACAACAACCGTATTTAGCAATCATGAAGTCTTCAATATTGTTGTCTCTGTCGGCTGTAGCTCTTGCTGCAGCTGTTGCCACCCCCAAAGACCCACAGATCGTCCTTCAGAACCCTCAAGTGACGATCGACGAGCCAGACCAGTACTTGATCGAGCTATCTCCTGGTGAGACACGATGGGTGACTGAGGACGAGAAGTGGGCTTTACGTCGTGTAGGTGTCTCTTCCAGTCGAAACTGGGAAATATCAAAAATATCAGTGTGCAAGGGTCACTGACAGTTGCAGCAAAACATCAACTTCTTCGACATCACACACAGCGATGACCTCAGCACTCTCAGCCGTGAGATTGCTGCCAAGAAGGTCACCTTCCCCTCGAAAACCGCTCACAACAAGACTGTGGTACCTCTCTTGAAGGAACTCGACAAGAGTAATATGCGCAATCACCTCGAGACATTCACTTCATTCCACACTCGTTACTACAAGTCACAGTACGGAGCGCAGTCTTCAGCATGGCTACTCAAGCAAGTGGACGGCACTCTGAAGGACGCGGGTGCCAAGGACGCTTTCGTCAAAGCATTCCCCCACCCTTGGGGCCAATCCAGCATCATCGCCACCATCCCAGGCAAGAGCAACAAGACTGTAGTCATTGGTGCGCACCAAGACAGCATCAACCTATTTCTTCCCTCCATCCTCGCTGCACCTGGTGCAGACGACGACGGTAGCGGCACCGTCACCATATTGGAAGCACTGCGAGTGCTTCTAAAGTCGGAGGACATTTTGAAGGGCGAAGCAGAAAACACGGTCGAGTTCCACTGGTACTCAGCCGAGGAAGGAGGATTGTTGGGAAGCCAGGCTATCTTCCAGTCGTACCAAAAGGAGCGCCGTGATGTCAAGGCCATGCTGCAGCAAGACATGACCGGTTACGTGCAGAAGACGCTTGACAACGGCGAGCCAGAGTCTGTCGGTGTCATTACCGACTTTGTCGACCCTGGTCTCACCGAGTTCATCAAGGAGGTCATCACGGAGTACTGCGACATTCCTTACATCCTGACCAAGTGTGGCTACGCTTGCTCAGACCACGCCAGTGCGTCCAAGGCTGGCTACCCATCTGCCTTTGTTATCGAGTCTGACTTCAAGTATTCTGACAACAAGATCCATACCACTGAGGACAAGATTGAGTATCTGAGCTTCGATCACATGCTCCAGCACGCAAAGCTCACGCTTGGTTTGGCGTACGAACTCGCCTATGCTGAATTCAAGTAGATCGGTGGAATGGCCAGTTCCGATTAGCTTGACAAAATGTATTAATTGAATGATCCACTATGCTGTTGTGCTCGTCAGTCGAGATGAGGTTCACTTGCCGCAGTTGTTTTAACATGGCACGCGAAGCGCGTAGCGATGACGTGACGCGTGCCTCGGTCCATCAATTACCCAACTGTCAAAAGCCCCTCACGTTCAACAACGCACACACATGCCAACAACAAGAAGTCAGAAGCGCGACGCAGACATGGAAGCAGCGCTCAAGATATTTTTCTCGTCACCGCGTTTCGCTGTGGCGGGTGCATCCTCCGATCCCTCCAAATTTGGACATAGAGGTACGTAGCAGTATCATAGCAGCGCTCACCCTTTCAGACCCTTGGTAGCTATTATACGTATCTACTAACGTATATCACCAGTATTTGCTTGGTATCTCCAGCATTCCCTCCCCGCAACGCCCATTAACCCCCGCTCCCCCACCATTTCGGTCCTCCGCCGCGACCACACCACTGTCCCATCGCCGACCGCACTTTCAGATCCACCAGCATCATCATACTCTCTCTCTGTAATTACACCACCTGCTGTTACGAAACAGCTGCTCAAAGAGGCCAAAGAGGCTGGTGTACCTGCCGTGTGGCTGCAGCCCGGCAGTTTCAATGACGACATACTGGAGTACGCGCAGAACAACTTCAAGGCTGCGATTGCTGGTGATGGTGGAAGAGGTGGAGAGGGATGGTGTGTGCTTGTTGACGGAGAGGCGGGGTTGAAGGCCGCTGGCAGGGAGTGGTCCAGGCTCTAAACGTACAACTCCTACAAAGGCTGGTACATCAGACTGAGCACCTCGAGTCGAAGATTTTCACTTTTCGAAAGAGCCGCTCTTTGGTGTTGCTTACATCGCACAGTGACACCGAACTAGGCTTATCTGGTGAAACACTTAATATCAGCTCCTTCGTGTACACAACTGCGTGGTAGAGTCAGCATGCAAGCGACAAGGTACGAAATCGCAGGGTGCCCCATTTCTACTGGTGAGAACCTTACTGCCAATTAAGCCAAGCGCTGTTGTGTGACATCTCCTCGGGGGCCGATTACATGTTGCTTCCTACAAGACGCCGCTTGTTCTGAACAAGCAGCCTTGCGCGGCTCATGCCAATTTCTCACTCAACCCACGGACGTTTGCCTTTGTGTAAACACTATTAGCCGCTCGGATCATGGAGCCTAGCAGAGACAGCTCCCAAGTAGAAATAGAAACTCATCGTCTTCTCCCTTCAGAACCTGCTATCCGGATTCCGGCGAACAGTATTCGCTCTCAACATGCGTCACTTTCTGACGTGTCGAGCGAGGCAGCTCCAGATCCTCATGGTGCATGTACGGCCGGTTGTAGCCTGCTCTCAGCACAAGATACGCTAACGCTTCGCTAGCTGCGCCATGGATGCCTTTCGCATTGCGTTGGCATTTCATAGCCATTCCCACCGGGCTAGCTTTTGTACTTGTGGTTGTAATCTTGGTCTTACATTGGTCGTCTGAGAAACACCAAGGTCTAGGTTCAGAACAAGGCGCAATGGCTGGTTGGCGTTTCTTGCCTACGTTGATCGCCGTGGTGTACACGCAGCTCACAGCTATGATGCTTGGTGCTGTCAAGAGGACGGAGCCCTTTGCAAGATTGGCGAAGCCGGATGTTCACGTGCCTGTTGCTCGATACACGCTTCTCGAGAAGTCGCAGCCCTGGTGGACGACCCTCACACATGGATTTCAAAAGAGAAGACACGGCGGATCGTGGAACTGGACCATTATATCGGCTTGCGCGGTATACATACTGGCCGTGCTCGGTATATCGCCACTGTCGGCAGCATTGCTGACCACGAGGGAGGTTCGAGTATCCTCTGTTTTGGACTTGAACCGACTTGTACCCAATCGAACATTACCTCTGAACCCCCCGTGCGGAGAGGGCTACATACCTCCGCACCACTGGCGCTGTTCTGCAGAACTACAGCACCTCGGCGTGGGTGACTGGTGAATATTTTATCTTGCCTTTTTGGCCGCCAACGTACACAGGCTCACCGTGGAATTATCGAACTACAACTTCGCAAACCCTAGAAGCACAAACCACTGTGTATCATAATGATTTTGTGTGCGACAAGTTATCGATGGAAAGCCACGAATCACACTTTGAGACAACAGTGAACTACTTCGACAAGGACCCGGGTTCCCGCACTTACAATCTCACCGACAAATATGCTTCTGTGCTTTTTAGTTCGGATAACGGTTGTCAGCTCAATCTCACTCTGAGCGATCTCGACGATGGGTATAGAGAAACGGAGTTTGCCTTTTGGAGCGATATCCAGCGTCCTGCTTCACGCAACTCGCTTGCTGAGCATTCCCGGGTTATCCTGAATCCAGGGTGTTCGATGAATGAATTGATACTAATGAGCACGCCCTGGTTCAAATATGGCAACGATACCGTTGCACCGTTCGCCAATCTGTCTTTGAATGCTTATGCTTGTCGCTCAGACCATAGCATGGCTGTCATGTCTGTTCAAGCTTCTTCCACGCCGGCTGGTCTATCGGTAAATTTTGACAGAGACCTATATGAAAAGGTCCGCAAGCCTGTTCCCTCCGGGGTGCTCAACACGTCGCAATTACACGCCATCTATACGGATCCAAACTGGTTCGAGTTCATTCCCCAAGACCGTATAACCAACTCGTCTGCCCCTTCACTGAGCGGTGCCGCCAGTTTCTTGGGCACGGAGCACTTACTAAATGTATTTGAAATGATGAAGGATCCGAACATACCTCAAATAGCTGCTGCAAAGAGGCGACGCTTCTTCGGCGAAGTCATGCGAACTACACTAAGCAGTGCCGGCAAGTTTGAAAAGGAGCCCGTCTCTGGCATACGATGGGTATTGGAGCGACGTATTGTAGTCGGCAAGCAAGTCGCATACGCAATTTGTACATTGCTTTCTATTTCTATCTGGGGTTGTCTCGTCATCGCAGGTACTTCACGTCTCAGCAAAAGACCACTAAATCTACCTTGTGATCCAGGCAGTGTTCTGGGTCTGGCATCACTGGTGGTTTCATCAACCACTGCAGTAGCTGTGTTCAAATCGATGGACCTCTCCTCAAGAGGATTACTCAAGGCCGAGTTTGCGAATCGTCGGTTTTCTACTGTTTATGGGGGGCTTTATGAGGTCAAGTCATCTCTCCAGGAGCAACCAAAAAGTGAGACTCAAGATGGCCTTGAAATTTAGCGTGCTGATACTGATCAGGTCCACCTTACAAGTCTTTGATTTCTTCGTCTTCCGTACTGCCCGCTATACGAGTTCGTAGCTTACTAGGATTGCTAGCTTACGTTTCGACAATAGCAGTAGCAGTAGCAGTGTTGTTCGCTTTGGCACAACAATCAAACCTGCGCCAGGGCTTCTTCACCTATCGCGCCAACCTCGAATTTCTTGGTGAAGCAGCTTCGCTCTCACCATTTGCAATCATCTCTACTCTGCTTTCCGTAGCTATCAACCTATGGTGGGACTCTGTCGACAACGCTTGCAGGTCGTTACAGCCGTATGTGAGCATGTCGCATAGATCAGAAAAGCCGTCACAAGGTATCGGGCTGACCTATGCATCAACTTTCTGGCTATGGACATCCTTCAAGTCTCTCAAGAGGAAACACTGGCTACTTACACTGATCTCACTGGGTGCCTTTCTAGTTCAAATTCGTGAGTCAAGATTTTCGAGCTGTTAGGATGGAGGTATGCTGATCACATGAGAAGTCACAATTTCCATGTCGGCACTATTCGAGTCTAGTACTGGAACTGTCACAAAGCCTATAGAACTTTCAAGATCACTTGAGCCTCGACGTATTCCATACGTGCAGAAGAACAGATGGGGTATTTCACCATCGGATTGGACAATTGGGCCGTCCATATATTTTCGGTACGATTACGCTATTTTCGACACCCTAAGCGCAGCAATTTCTGGACTAGGCACCCAATGGATGTATACAGCCATGATCCAGGCTGCTCTGGACGGCCCTGAACCGTCGTGGAGCCGGGACGGATGGAGTTTTGTTCCTTTAGAAACGATGATTCTGGAACGACTTAACTCTATACCAGACAGCAATACTGCTGCAAACGTTACAGTACAAACACCCGGTATGCGGGCTCGCATCGAGTGTAGCACTCTTGAGGAAGCGAAGAATACCAGTCTTTGGCTTGATGAGCCCATCGGCAAGTTTGGTAACATCTCCGGTCATCGCGATTATCTTCTACCAATGCCAGCCATTTTCGAAGGTAATTTGACAACACGTTTCACCGCACAAGCAAACTATCCGCAGTGCTGTGCCAATCTTAGTGAGGCTGAGACTGAGGCTGTCAACAACAATCCGATCAACCCAGTGGCTCTGGCTTACTGGACGGAGAACTGGAACAGTTCACGAACCAACGGTAATTTTACAGTGAAATGGGCTCGGGGTGCCGCAGGCTTCGCAGACATCCAAGCCCTGAATTTCGTTAACATGTATTTCCTGGAGCCACCAGTTATGCAAGCCTTGAATTGCATGCCTTTCATAGAAACGGCGCACACTCAGGTCACCGTCGATTATCCGAGCGGCAACATCAGAGGTTACCGTATCCTTGATGATCCTGTTGCCGATGATGTCGCTTGGTCCGACGCATTTCAATATCGCAATCTGACAGATCGACCTCCCTGGCGCAACGCTAGCCATGTGATACAATACGATCTAAATGTTACCACAAGGTGAGCTCTATTTATGTGCGGTATACATCTACTAACACTTCATTACAGTTACGGTGTCATGTTCATGAAATCGCTTCTGCGTGCCGCTTGTCTCCTCAACATTGGAAGTGGAATACCATACGACATTCGCGCGCCATCCTTCGACCGCCTTGAGGACAAGGTCTTCAACATGCGGGATAACCGGACGGGTCTGAACCTGGATTTCATGTCCTATGCATCTTATGCACAAGCAAACCAGGATTCTGCTGCACTGTTGGATCCGCAGGTTCTTCTTCAAACATCGCAAAAAGTGTTTTCTACCTTTTTTCAACACTTTGTGAGCAGCAACATCTCCCTTGAGAACGGCGGCTGGGCTTACCAGCCAATCGATCTGGATCTTCAGGTTGGACCACCAATGAAGAACATGCCAGTTCAATACATGCCCGGCGGAAAACCTGCACCAAGATTCCAAGATACGCGTCCACGAAATACCAATCGTACCGCAACAGCAATACTGAGTACCCATGTCGAAATACTCCGAATGAGCCCTACCGCTTTCTGGATCTCCACGAGTATCTTAGCCTGGCTTGTCGTCACGATTGTCATCTTCGCAACAGTACAGCAACGTTATTTCGGCAGCATGCAGCGGAACGTGGAGTGCATAGCTGATGTTCTGGTACTAATTGCTGGTAGCGAGCGCCTGCTTGCAGTCATTATAGAGAAAGGCATTGAAACGATTGTCAAAGAAGACAGTATCCTGACACGTCTAGGATGGTTCAGAGACCCTGATGGGACGATGAGGTGGCGCATCGAGCTTGTTGACGATAAGGAAGTGCAAATGCAGCGTGTAACTCTCGGGGCTGCTTATGCACGAGTTCCTGGGGAAGATGATAGGGTTGTGGAGAGTGGTGCGGCTTCCCCCAGAGCCTCGCTGCTGGGATGATGCACAGTTGAAGGAAAGAAAGGGGGAAGTGCGGAAACAGAGTGTAGTGCAACGACCGAGTCGCGTACCGGAAAGTTCTGTCCAGGCTGTGTCGAAAAGAGCGTTTTGAAACATCAATAACTGCACAACCTTCTCGTCTTTTTAGAACCTGTGACTTATCATTCTTGGATGGGAGTTTAGACCAATGCAGGTCCCCAATCTTAGCATACGCGTAGAGAGCGAGGAATTGGCTGACAAACACAAGACAGCAGTGTTGAAATCTCTGTGACCCGTCGGTGCGCCCCACCTCAGCGCAAAATTGCGACCAGATACTAGCAGAAGTCTGAGGTCTCGAAGAGGAGTCATGTCGACGTCGAGATAGACTTTGCCATGAGTATGGAGCATCACAAAATGTATAAAGCATCACAAAATGTATGATGCCGAATATATAGACTGTAGTATAGTTCGCATAAGTAACCCAGGTGTCGAAGACACGCCCCTCTTAACCTGATGAATCGCAACTGACGCTCCTGCAACAAGTCCCGAGTCGCCGTATACTCTACATGTCGCAGAATATACGCTTATTCACCAGCTAGAATTAGCAGGTAGAACATGGTCACATTTTGCCTCTATTTTGGCTGCAACACTACACCTGTCCATTTTACCCACAAAGCCGTAGCCATCGGTGTGATAAATCCCACTTAGTACCTATGAAAGCGAGCGCAGCTTCCAAGTCACGTAGCCAACCAAAACAACAGCGACCCACTCCTAGCCATCCGTAATACGCAGTGAGGTACTGTCTTCCTATGACCTCCCACCAGGAACAAACCACCTTATCTAGCACCACGGAAGAAGAAGTACAACAACCTGCAACACCAGAAGTCCGTTCTCTCGAAGTAAGAAAAGATCAGAAACAACTCCCGAAAATCTCTCGTGACTAGGAACTCGCGCCTTGTGGTGCGAATACAAACTTCATCGCGCTCAAAACGTACAGCGGCGCTTGCAAATCCGCCTGTCGCAGCCAAAATAGAGGCAAAATATGACCATATTTTACCTGCTAATTCCAGCTGGTATATAAGCGTATATATTCTGTGACACCGCCTAACAACGTTCAAAGCGCGCTTGTATCGTTTCAGTACGTGCGAATCCTCAATAACCGTGATCAATCGAGCAGCGCGTATATCAACGACATCACAATGAGGAAACAACAAAGCCATCACGTCAGCACCCAAGGTGTTGAACTGCGGCTTCTTACTATCAGATTCCATTTCCTTACAGGGGTAAGTGAACGGTTACCTGGACCCCGAACTACTAGATATACGCGGGGTGAGGAGTATACTGACTTGGGTGGTTTGGGGTACTACGTATCATACGGGTTTTGCATGCTGGGTAGTAGATGGCAACTATTCAATGCACGGCAAGATGAAAAATCACTGCTCGCGGCGCAATCAACCGCTATTTGCGCTCGGTGCCTTTATTGCGCTCCCAACCCCGCGTGCACCACGGTTCAACGACCAGCAAGCCAATCTCTCGACAGCTGGTGAGCTCGGCTTCGCTGCAGCGAGAAGGAATTGCGTCGACTGCTAAAGGAGAAGGATTCCAGGCTTGGATAGGTAGAGGTCTAGACAGAGATCTTATGCGGGACTTTCTAGAAGTCGGAAAGTGTTGTTGCAGAGGGGATCGTAACGCGTGATTGCAAAAAGGAAGTGTTCTTACAATATGTGGTAGAAGGGAGATAGGACGCCGTGCCTGCTTGCTTGTGGTTTACTGCATGGAGAGAGGTGGGAGTAGAGGTCTACGTGCTAGTCAACTCGTAGTTAATGCTCTTTGGAGAAGTCTGGGATTATCGTTCTTCGGCATTATGTGGTGGGTCAGCAAACCCCAACCCAAGCAACCCAGGACCTAAAAAAGGGTAAACCCCCCTTCTGCACGATATGAAAGCGAGGGACTTTGTTCAAGAAACCCGGGTATAGAAACGGCAACTAAACGCCAATCACAACCCACCTCTCCCCATCCGTTAACCAACAAAACAAGCCCGTCCCAAGCCAGAGACTCACTCTTCTACAACAACCAAACTGAGCAATAAAGACCAACGGTAGACCCTCCCACCAAGCGACACGTTAGAACCTGATTTTGGTGCAAAGACATGGTAGCAGATCATCTGAGATGCCGAAAATATCTAGTGTCTGAGTGAAGTGGGTGATGGAGTGTTATTGATGGCACGTGGAACAACGAAGGAGATGGAGTGGGTGAGTGGTCTTGAGGTGGATAGATAGCAGTGAATAAAAGCTATCTGTGCGTGGGTTGACTTTGCGTCGCTACACGTGGGTATAAAGCACTTTGACTGAAGGACAAGTCGTGAGGAAGAAGGGTGGGATATCCCCCTGTAAGAACACATGGGTTCCAAAACTCCTGCGCTCGCTTTGTAAACATGTGATGGGAATGGGAAAATGAAAAAAAAAAAAAAAAAAAAAAAA
>SATZ01000322.1:0-42370 GCA_004335205.1 Ascochyta viciae-villosae
CCACCACCACCACCACCACGATCGACGTACTGGGGAGTCGCGACACCACCACCACGACTGAAGTACTAGGGAGTCGCGCCGCCACGATTGACATATTAGGAAACGCCGCCACGACTAAAGTACTAGGGAGTCTTCAGAGCCAATATGACGCTTGCCAAAGCACGAATGAAAGCAAGTTCGATCATGAGGGGGAACAATCTTCCGGGCTCGGGGTGCAGGAGAAGGCGTTTCTAGAAAAGAGCAAGACGGAAGTTTTTGAGGCGGTGGGTGAGCGTGACGGAATGACCCAGGCCAAGGAGCGTGATGTCAGTCTTCTTCAGAGACAGACAGAGGTCTATCGCAGTCCGACTCAGAGCGAATTTGACCGTGAGTGGGAAGCTGCATACCTGAAATGGTTGAAAGAGCAAGAATTTCGAGAGTCGGGAAACAAGGGAGTTGATGAGCCGAAAACAGAAGGTGTCAGTGCGCAAAGTGTCGAAATGGATCTTTGCGAACCAGATGTCAAGTCCAACTGCTCCCAAGACGATGGGGCTGGAATGAGCCATGATACATTATCAAATGCTGCGATCAACACAGTTTTGTGGCCAGCTGGGTTCAGTAGTCTTCGCTTCGTAGCTGTTGGTGTGGTATCCGAAACCTAGATGAATGACAACCAATATCCAAAGTCAGCCACCCTTGTAGCACGCTTACTTCATTTACCCAGCCTTGAAATGTTGTATCTCAATGGTTTGCGCTGCGAGCCAGATGATGGCAGCGGAGAGTATGACAATGACGACGATAGCGATGCGGGTAGCGATTGGGAGGAGAATGAATGGATGATCCACGACTTCCCATCGCATTCTGCGTCCGTCAAACACCTTTTCTTTGAAGGTCTCAATTACGAGCTGGAAAGTGACTTTATCAGCTGGCTCTGTGAGGCCCCGCGAAAGCTGCGTACAGTCGCTTTCAGAAACAGCGGACCTAGCGCAGACGACTTCCACAGAGCAAGCCGCATCGTTCGCGAGCTGAACAACGCCCAAGGTTCATCACTGGAGAGCCTAATATGGTATGGTTTCGATAGCAACTCGGTTCGCAGTGATGAGTGTTCTGTGGTCGAGCTTGATCAAAATGAGCTAGGCAGCTTCCGTGAGTTGAAGCAGTTGTCATTCAGTGTTCATGACTTAGCAACGGGTGCATACCGTAGCACATGGGGAGATGCCCCGGATGGATACGAGAGTCACGACGACTATCACGTACAATACGTCGCAGAAGCTTTACCGAAGAGCTTGGAAAGTTTGGTGCTCTGGGAAGATGCAGGCTCAGGGCAATGCGGTGATAAAGAGGGCGAAACAGTGCTACTGGAGCGTGCAATCATCAAAATGATTGAAAGTGGACACTACAAAAACCTAAGAGCGATTCACTTGGAGCAGGTGGAGCGCGCAACAGACCACAGCGAAGGAACAGTCAACTTCAACCAGGCAGTCGCAGTGGGAAAAGCAGTAGGTGTTGATATCTTTACACTCGCAAACAGACCTATAGAGCAGTCGAAGTCGTTTCCTGAACCAGTGGGACAGTACGATCTGAAGACGGGCAAGTACCCGGGTGGTCGACCCAACGATTCGGTCTTTGACTACTACACTGGATGCAGAAAATCTCTTTGTAGATGATATCAGAGGCTTGTTAGCTGTAGCATTAAAAGCTTTACGATAACGTTGATCATTCCGGGGATTACACCAAAGATATCACTTAGAGCTGCCATTTCTAAGAAACTATGTGTGTGGGTGATATGAATTCTTTGTGAGGTCGTGAAGTGTTCCTATAGGTTACGTCGTTGCACAGCCCTAGTTTCGTAAGTCCCAGCTTACGCACCGGGGCCCTGACCCATCAAGTTCGATATTCAAGATGACTATCAGCAGATACAGCAGTATTTATGAACTTCAGTAATGATAGCCAGGCTTCTATCGCTCTATGCTAGATTGCTCTTTCTTGAAATAATAGTCCTACGCTTCGCCGTCTGCTTTGATGGCGGGTCGAAACCACGACGTATTTATTTTTTGTTTTCAGTCTCAAGATCTGCCGTCACATTTGTTTGACAGTGACCGACTGCAGCACCAACTATGACAACACACACGGATTATGAGATTATTCCTGAAACTAGCGTACACATTCTTCTACTTAGGATTTTCTAGCCTGTATGATGCCTCTACCACCGCTTCATTCACACATCCACATGCACCAAAATCGCATACCAACCCCCAAACATTCGGATCAAAGCTAAAAGCGGCTATGCACACTCCAAGCTTCCTCTGCACTCGTCTGATTTAGCCATCGTTCCATGTGCCACGCTGTTTTCCCATGTTTTGGCTTTGAGCTTTCTGCACCAGGATTGTTCTGTAGGTAGTATGTCAGTACTGTAACGTTGTCAATATCTCCAGCTAGGTGTATCCGTACCACCATGACCTCTTCAGCAGACGGCTTTTTTTCTCTGTTCTTCTCCTTAATGTCATCTTTGGCTCGAGACTTGAGTTGTGGTTTGGATGAGCTCATGAGAACGGCGACGGGTTTGGTTTGGCGAGATTGCATGGTTGGAGAAAAAGTCAAGACTGCGTGCTTCGATAAGCTGGATCTAAAGACTGGCAGAATGGGGAGACTTGGATCTGCTGTTCGCTTGGCCGTCAAAGTTGAACGTTTCGATGCCGTCTTTATAGTGGCTCAATCATGCATTCTTTGGTCAGGACTGAGGGCCGCAACATTCTCCTGATAGCTCGTCTGGTTGGAGGCCGCAACAATCCTCGGATGAGATGTTAGAGATGGTTGAGGGCCGCAGGTTGGTGGTTCTTGATTGGCGGCCGCAGTGCTCTTGTGGTACGGAGGTCATTGGTGCTCGTGAAGGGCCGCAGGGCGGATTAAAGTGCCCTCATCTTGCATCGGAAAATAGTTGATGGCTGGTCCATAGCGAGATTGGTGGCCGCAAATCAATCACTCTCTTGAATCGTGCTAGGTTTTACTTTAAGGTACTTCTTTCGATTTCAAAGTTGCAGTGGTAGACATTTCAGGCATGTTGGTTCAGTACCAAAAGTATCGAGATGCTGACAAATAAACTTCGAGCATGATACAGCCTTCAATTAAGCCCATGGAAAGCTACCAGGACTCTGGAAAATGTAAAGAGAGAAGGTTGTGTTGGCGATAATGAAATCAGCCTCACCGTTCCAGTCTAGCCTACACTGGAAGGACCTAGCGATTGGACGAGAAGTTAGGCCGCTGGACTGAGCTAGGCTTCTTCTCAGCCTGGTTCGAATATCTTCACTCATACTCATTTATCTCGATAAGATTTTCTAAGCGCCTACTCTAACACTCAGAACCTACTGTGTGTGCAAAACCAAAGAATCCGTTCTCAAAATATCAAATATGTCATTTGCGTCGCAACCGGAGACTTCTCGTTTTCGCAGAAGCTACTCTAAGTCTAGTTCCAGTGCTCAGAAAACACCAGGATCTGGATTCGCACCATGGCATTCCGCATCGGTTGCAGCGAGCGACTGGCCAAAAAGGGCATCGAGGTCACCTAGTGCAGTCTCAGAAGATCTGCCCTTCCTGCCTAGTCCGTCCCCTTTATTCGATAATGATTACCAGGAAGAAGAACTATCCAACCTTCGGAAGGCGGAACTTGAATATTCACTAAATGTGCACGACATAGCATCGATGGTCAGTTACCTTTTACCATACAACCGACATTATAGCATGTACACAGAGACCTGTCCGTCCCATCTTCCAGCTCATTCGTGGGGAGATGGTATGAGTAGTTACCCATTGGCTGCCTTGCATCCAGACTTCTGGGCAGAGAACGACTCTAGCGACACCCGCGACTCCATATTATTTCGCAGCATGATGATGTGGCTGGAGGTCAACTCAACAGATTTCGGGCTAGAGTTGTTGAGAAGTCCATTCAGCTCGGAGGTGTTGTTGCAATCCTCTGCATTTAACCCGGAAGATCCTAAACAGCAACAAGCGATTACACGCAGGAGTCAGATGTATCGTGGAATCCATAGCAGATGTAAAGTACAACGAGAGCGTTGCAGGCTTTCCAGAGATCTGCCAGTGGATAGAATGGTACTGGAAGCTGCCAACGAGTTCGACGAAAATGATTTCTGTCTGTTCACAACCAAGTTCGGAGCAAAATGCGATAGCGTTCTTGGTCACCTATCGTTGGAGACGTGGAGACGCGGAGCGGGAGATAACAAATCCTGGAAGCGATGCCCGAGAAATACGGTACCAAGACAGACCTACCCCAAGTGGGTAAGCAAAAGTCCGGGCGGATTCGAGCACCAGTTTGCGAAGTGTCCTTTGTGGTTGCCAGCTTCTTTCCTGCGCTCTGAGGCAAGAAAACAGTCTATACGGTTAAGATTTGTGTTGCAGCGTCAAGTTTCAGATCAGGGACCAGATCAAGCAAGATATCACGATCCTCAAGTTGACAACGACGAGGATTATTTCATTGAGCGGCACAAACGACACCGCGCCACAGCAATAGCTCATAACAGCAATGGCCGAAGGTCTGAGCCCGTCGCAATCGAGGAGATTAGTACAGAGCCAGGGGGTGCCTTCTTACGGTTTACATGGAAAGAAAAGATCCTCACAAACGGACGCGGACAACTCGACCGATTTCTACCGACTGGCCTTGTATTCCGCACCGGCTGGTCTATCGTCAGTTTTCTCCGTAACGAAAGCCACACGGACGTCTACTCACTGACCAATGCTTCATTCGGCCATTCAACAGCCAGTACCAAAGTATCTTGGGAGGCTTACGTCTTCCTTGATGAGTACCACGGGAACTGCGCAAACTACGCTAAGCGCCTGAAAGGCCGTATGCGAGACAGCGGAGATTGTCTAGATACCTTCTGGTATGGCGACAGGCACGTTTTCGTCATGGAGATACAGAAGAAGCATATTCTTTTCAGACTGCGCAATACCGAAGAAGAGTTCCCGATCCTTGTTGGTCAAAATAAGTGCAATGAGCAGGTAGCTCTGCGTCGTCGCTCTTTTCGTGGCAAGCCTAGCTTTGCAGCAGTTGTGGGAGGGAGACGACCACTGATTGGATTTGTCCATCGAAAAATGCCAACACTCAATAACAAGTCTGCGCTCGAGAAAGAGCTAGATCAAATTGAAAAGGCTCGGCTGAAGAAGGCGGAAAGGCAAAGAGTGAAACGACAGTCGCAAAGAGAAAAAAGGCTCGGCTAAAGAAGACACACATGCAAAGGTCGATAGGTGAATAGGGAAGAGATACGCAGAAAGGGATTAGAAAGCATTGAGAAGCCATCGGAAGAAAGAAGAGGACCGGCCAAAATTGTCCATAGTTTTTTGAAATTTGATCCCACGGGTTCTGAAGGAGGATACACCGCATTGACTGCACGTACCTAACAAGCTTTGATAAAAGCAAAAATGTACTATTTTGCTCAGAAAATGAGGTGGACGACCATGATATGCGCTCCAATCCACAGTATCGTAGATAGGCTAATAAGAGTTATTGAGCAACGGCTTGAGCTAGATGGATGTCAGTGGAAACCGAACTTGATGTTGCCATCTTTGAACGTCACAGCATATTCCAAGATCATGGACCAAAATCTAAGGAAATTCGTAAATTCGTAGCTTCATAGCACAAGGGTGCTTTAGTAATAAGTCCGCGGCTTCTCTTTCCCCGGAGTCCCTCGCTCGAGCCATCGTTTAGCCCGCGGCTTCTCCGTTTAGCAAGCTTGCCACGACTACTTGAATATGACAGTACTTCGGCTTTTAATCTCTCTTTCGAGTGCCGATTCTTCACCTTTACTGGAGTTCCTCGCTCGAGCGGTTTTCTGCCCGCGGCTTCTCCATGATAAAAGCGTACCGCAGCTGCTTGACTCAATCTTGTGAGTGCCGCTGCTTCTCTGTCTTCCAAGCTTTGCCGATGCTTCTTCGTCGTAAAGAGTACCTCGCTCGAACTTCTGATGCGTGCTTATAGATGGAAACCTCTGGCCGCGCCATCTCTGTCAGGCGCAAAGTGTGTGCAATCAACTGACTCCTTGGCGGCGGATACGTGAAGGAAGCCCGATCCAATTCCTAGAATGTCTGCCAAAGAAAGGACAGACCATGCACATTAGTCGACAGCTTCGACTCTCGGTGCTTGAATCGAGAAAGCATGACTTTGAAGAAATAACAAAAACGGAAAACAAGAACGGATAACAAGAACAGAAAACAAGAACAAAAAACAAGAACAGAAAACAAAAAAGGCAACATCCACGAACGCTCGGATATCCCCCACTTCAGGTGGTCTATTTTACCCCTTTTCTCAGGCGGAAACGGTCACGACTCCGTATCCCCATCAATACCGTCATTGTTGACGGCAGCTGGTAAGGCAAATGCCTACCTAGGTAGCAACGAGCGTCGTGAGACAAACAAGTCTTGATGGTCTTTGAAAAGAGGCCCTTCCATGGTCTACAGCGCCCCAGGATATCTTTACGCACCTCCAAGCCAGGAGGATTTTAAAAGCTATGATCATGCTGACAGGTCCATGATCCGTTCAATCGACAGAAGTGTCCTGAGTGATAATCGGAACTCCTTCAATTGTGTGGAGTGCGATCCGTAATCTCAAAATACAGATTCGCTTCTACTCGCAGTCGTAAAATCGCCCTAGAAGGATGTAGGGAGTGAGGTGGGGTGTGGCGTACAACAAAAATTGTCTTACAAACAGGTACAAGGTCGGCTGCTACAAGTCCTGCAGTGGTGTTTCCCGGCAGCGGACGTTCGTAAGTGACGTATGAGAGAGTCCTTGCGCGTGTAAGTCCTGGCGCTGCAAATACACGCAAAGTGCTTGCCGGAAGGACTAGTGTTCTTGAGGGCCGGGCATGAAGGCGACGCCTTGCTGGAGCCTAGGTGGCGTTTGAGGTCCTTTGCGTGTTTGATCGACTGTCCGCATTGTTGGCATTCAGACGGCGCTTGGCAGCTGTGACGACTGACATGTTGACGGTAGCGCAACTTGGTCGGAAAAGACTTGGTGCAAGTCTTACACACGAAGTTCGTCAGCGCGGATTCGATGACCTTTTTGCCGTCCGGAGCGTCGATTGAGACTTGACTAGTGTCGGGTGGGCTTGCTGGCTGAGGAGTGACATGGCCCAGAGACGGCAATGAGGATGGGCTCGGGTAGGCTTCCATGTTCGTGTCATTGGCCTTACTAGGGGCTCGTGTACTTGAAGTCAGGGTGGGGAAAGGTTGTTGTACGCCATAGGAGAGAGATTTTGGGGATAGTTGCGGTTGCGAGTTTCTGGCTAAGGTCTCTTCAGTGAACTGATCGAGCCCTGATGGAGAGCAATTCTGAGGTTCGTGCACCTGCTTGGTTAACAGACAAGGGTCGATGCAATCAGGATTCAAATACCCGGCGCCCGAGGTTCTTTCAAGAACACTCTCGTCCAGAGTATCAAGAGGTTGCGTATAAGCAACACTCTTGTAATCATGAAATGCGTCTCCCAAACAGTCTGTCCATCCTAGCAGGCCACTTTGTGAACACTCATTCTTGCTCTCAAAACAATCAGGTATCTGATCAGCCGCCGGAAAGACCGAATCGTATAGTGGTTCATCAGGACGGAATGTAAAGGCTTCTGGCGCAAGGAACGAATATGGATAATGCTCTATGCGATGATCACTAGAAAATAGTTAGGGCCAACATCATTCAACATCTTTCTCAAGACTGCTTACTAGTGATAGCCGGTGATGGCGTAAGCGGCCTATGTCAGGCCGCTTGACTAAGATACTAATATTGCTAAGAGTTTATGTTTATGCGATGTCGATGCTCAGCGGACACGGCGTTGCGGCGGCAGAGCCGCCTCGTTCTACTCGGTATACACCAAACGGTGCTGGCCTTCATACGGTCGCGCCCAAAGCGCCGAGGAAGGGGTTTTGCGCTCGGTGGGCAGAGAGTGTAAGGGAGAAGACCACAAAGACAGAGAGAGAAGAGGAGAAAACATTGCAAGAGCTGTTATACATATGCATGGCGCAGGCAGAACGACTACGCGTTTGGTTGGTGGCCGCAGGAAGACGAGGGGGCCGTGCCCACGGCTGGATGCCTTAAGGCTTAAACACGTCATGGCTGTATCAAACGGCCAGCAAAGAAATGAAATTGGTGAACTAGCAATGGCAGTGGCTTTGATGAACTGAAGTCCTTTTCAAGGTGGCATACAAGCGCAAGGTACACCTTGGTATGTAGCTTTGAACATTAGTACGCATTACCACTGGACGTGGGATTAAACATAACTATGAGCCAATCAACACTTCTGTCAGGTGCTCAGGCAGTTGCTTACGTCAGAGTAATAGCACGAAAACATTCATGTGATTGGTGGACAACGGTTGTGACCGCATTAACGATGACAACGTAAGTAACAGAGTTTCTAGCCGCACAACAACACAACAGCTATTCTGGAAGCAGCCTACAATCGCATCTTCCTTCAACCTGTTTCGCCGACCTTGTTTGCTTAGAACGATGAGAAACCAGAAGCCTTGAGACAAGTCCCTAACAATACCTTTGGGCCATTCCGAGAACAATGGGGTGATTTGGATATCAAAAGACGAGATGCCGCGGAGCAAGCCGCTCTTTATCACATAAAACACGATCCATTGCATGCGCAATAGAATCAGCTGGTGAGAGCCATTTCTCGAATTTAGCACTCAATGCTTCGGATGGCATAGTGTGAATACATGGGATTGAAGTTCCTTAAGTTCAATCTGTCAAGTAGTTCATTTACTAAAGGCCGAATGATTCAGTACTTCATCCCTGGCTTATAAGCCAGAAGTCGTAACATGTTCTAATGTGATACGCTCTCCTAGCCTCAGTGCTGACGTCTGTTTCGTCCATCGGCTCCATTCAGCTTGAAAGTCCTCCACAAGGGACTGGCGGTTGTTAGTTGAGGCCGCATCACTGCGATTGCGCTGCACGCAATAGCGCACTTGTTCATGTAAGATGTCCATGACGATGAATTACAGTGTCTCCATTCCTCACAAATACGCAACATGCGACTGTTTACTTTGTATATGTATCCGGCGTGCGGAACGATTGGCTCCGCGATACCGAAAATAATGATCGTCAGGGACAAACTCGTGGGCAGAACGTTGAGCAGTTTGGCGAGTGGAGATCAGAGGCTGTGCAAAGTGGATCTAAGAGTGATGGGCGTTCTCAGGATCGCGGGATAGCGGCTGTCTAATGCAAGTTTGCGTTTCAGATTGCCGCGGGGCCGTCTTGCATTCGTGACAAGAGATGAGGTGCGCTCGTCGAACAGTCCTGGACGTTTGAGCCGCTCGTATGGACATCACGTGACTCATGCGTATGGTTATAGGTCCGCTCTTATCGGTGCGTGCAGATGTTTGAGGCGGCCCAAAAGGAGTCGATTTCCGTCCACAAGCGTGCACTGTACACTATGTATGTCAAGCACGTGTTGTAGGTGTGCTGACTTCTTCTGAGCAGCCTCACAGACTGTTAGCTGCGACAAGTGGCATGGCTGCAGCCGACTCACCCGTTTGGAATGCGCGCAATAGATGACGACGCATCGCTGATGGTGTTCGCTGGACTTGGGACCTAGGAAACGCTAACGGAGATCTCAATGTCAATGAGACGTCGACTTCGCCGCCAAACGGCCGCTCTCTTCTGGTACGCTGGATACGAGTGGTATGGTGGCTGGACCTTGGCGCTGCTGGACCGTTTGCATCTCTCATTTCGCAATCGAAGCCTGAGGCGCACGGATGGGGTACGAGAAGGGCTCAGACTCAAAGTGCTTCAGGAAGCATAACAGAAGGGACAGTCATTCACGAGCTGTGGCGACGAGGGATGCAACAGCTACCATGGGCTGCACGGTGCATGGGCAGCGGTTTGAGTTGTGATGGTGTGGTGTATTACACAGTATGGTCAAGTGCGGCGAGTGAGATTTGAGTTGACCAGTGCAGAGCGTATTCGCAGCGGGAGCCCGGAGTCCGCAAATTGTTGGAACATGCACGCGCTGGGCGGGCAGCGCCTTCAGTCAGCACGCAACGGCTTGGACAGCATCGTGATTGGGCAATGGCTGCAAGAGCGAAATTATTGAGGGAGCCCTGGATAGCTCACGAGCTGGACGCTTCGTGTTGATTGTGGCGGAGCACCGTGTCGCTGTTGCGCCCCCCTGCTCTTTCCGCATTCGGCGTCTGCAGACGCTCAATGAGGAGCCTGTTTTTAGCAGCAGCAGCACGCATTCTCGCTCAGAGACCGCCTTCAGCAGCGAGAACGTGTTCAGCAGGCCGCTGCTCGCAGTGAAGGCATTGTCGCCGGCTCGGTAGCCGTCTTGAGGATCCTCTCTTAAAGCTGGGCGCTGGGCCGGATCAGCCGCGCGTAAAGCGAATCCATTGGCCCACCCTCACACTCTGGCTGTCTCGCACCCCCTTATCCACACCCACTCGCATAGACGTGTGGCCACGCCCCGCTGAGATCCTCTGCTCTCTCTGTCTCGACTCTCGCTCTTCCTCCAGGCATTCTTCCAACCGGCAGGTTTCCTGTGACGACAGCTTTTAATTCATTTTTTTGGGTTGCGTGGACGCGGAAGATCCGCTGATCGCTTCCTGTACGATCGTTACCCGTTCAACCCCTTTGCGCCTTCTTTAGCTTGCCCCTGCCACCTGCCACCACCGCTGCCCGGTTTCCCAGTCGCGCCTGCCACTTGGACATCACCACCACCCTCTGTCCCCACACCGCCGCTCGTTCACCTGGGGGACGTCCAGCCTCGCATTTACTCGATATACCTACCCTCGCATCCCGGTTCACGTCATTTCGACTCTCGCTACCGGAGATTCGCCGCCGCTGGTTTGGCCGACGCCTAAAGCAGTGCTCTCCGAGAGTACGACCCTGACTGCCTCCCCAACCTAATACTCTCTCACCACACACCATGCGTCTGTCGCTCTCCAAGTCGCTGCTTGCTCTGGCGGCGACCGCCCTGCCCTTCGCTGCCGCCGACGATGAGCGCCGCATCGAATCCAGGTCGCTCAACCCCTGCATGTCCAACTCCAGCTTCTCTGCCACGCTCTTCCAGGTCACCTTCACGCCAGGAAACCGAAGTCTTGCCTTCAACATCGAAGGTATCTCCAACATCGCCGGCAAGGTAGAGGCAGACCTGCAGCTGCTCGTCTACGGATATGCGGCCCTGGATTCTGTGCTCGATCCGTGCGGCAACGACGATCTGTCTGGCATGTGCCCCATGAACAGCGGGCCTCTCACCATCAAGTCCAACCTGGACATCAGCCAGGACATCATGGGCTCTATTCCCGGTATCGCATACACCGTCCCCGATTTGGACGCCGTTGTCCGCATCAAGATCAGGGATCAGGACACCAAGGTTCAACTTGCTTGCGTCGAGGCCGAGCTCTCCAACGGACACTCGGTCGAGCAGAAGGCTGTCGCTTGGACAACTGCTGTCATTGCCGGCCTCGGTCTCGTGGCATCCGCCGTTACCTCTGGATTGGGACATTCCAACACCGCAGCGCACGTTGCTGCTAACGCCATGTCACTGTTTGGTTACATGCAGGCTCAGGCTTTCATCGGCATGACCGCGGTGCCTCTGCCTCCCATCGTCGCTGCCTGGACCCAAAACTTCCAGTGGTCCATGGGCATTATCCGTGTCGATTTCCTCCAGAAGCTGGCGACTTGGTACCAACGCGCGACAGGAGGCACACCAACCACCTACTTGTCTCAGCTGGCTTACATCTCTGTTGAGGTCCAGAAGCACAAGAAGGCGAAGCGCGCCATGGACGGAGTCAAGTTCGCTACACGTGCCGTCCAGCGTCTCATAAACCGCAGTAACTCTGCTGCTACCGAAGCCCAGGCTGGTGGCGAGCGTCTTGTCTTGCACGGCATTGAGCGCGTTGGTTTCAAGGCTCGCATTGAGACGACCAACGTTTTCTTCACCGGATACACCTTCTTCATGATCTTTATCCTGTTCACCATCATTGGCGTGGTCGCCTTCAAGTTCATCTGCGAGGGTCTCACCAAGGCTGGCAGGATGAAGGGCGACAAGTTCATTGACTTCCGCAACGGCTGGCGCACTGTGCTCAAGGGCATCTTGTTCCGTGTTGTGCTGATCGGGTTCCCCCAGATGATGATGTTGGGCTTGTGGGAGCTTACTCAGCGCGATTCAGCAGGAGAGGTTGTCCTGGCTATTCTTACCATGATCACCATGATCGGTGTTCTTGGTTGGGCCTCTTCCAAGGTTGTTCGCATTGCACAGCGCTCAATCGCCATGCACAAAAACCCCGCCTACATTCTCTACTCGGACCCCGTCGCTCTCAATAAGTGGGGCTTCTTATATGTCCAGTTCAAGGCTGCCGCTTACTGGTTCGTCATCCCGTGGCTCACCTACCTCTTCATCAAGGCCATGTTCGTTGGTCTCTCTCAGTCCAGCGGAACCGTTCAGGCCGTCGCACTTGTCATCATTGAAGCTGCTCTGCTTATCGGCGTATCTGTACTTCGCCCCTGGATGGACAAGAAGACCAACGGTTTCAACATTGCCATCGCCGCTGTCAACTTTCTGAGTGCCATCTTTTTGTTGATGTTCACCGAAGTTTTCAAGCAGCCAGGCATTGTCACCGGAGTGATGGGTGTCATCTTCTTTGTTTTCAACGCTGCCTTCTCTCTCATCTTGCTCATCATGCTCCTCGTTTCTTCAGGATTTGCTCTTTTCTCCAAGAACCCGGATACCCGTTACCAGCCTATGCGCGACGACCGCGGCTCTTTCATCAAGTCACAGACTCAGCTGACGACTGAGCTCGATGCCCTTGGCGCGACCGCACGTGGTGAGGGCAAAGGTACGCACTCACGAAGCCGCATCGATGATGATGACGACTACTCTTCTGAGGAGCAGCGCCAAATCGCTGCCAAGGAGGGTGGCTTCAACGAGCACTACCAACCTGCACCACCCCGCAGCCCTGCTAGCACCACACATACACAACATGCCGCGCCTTCCTTCTACGATCGTAGCACCGCCAGCCCAGCTCCCTCATACGGGCGCGAAGGCAGTCTGCGAAACGACGTGCAACACCGAGCGGCGAACAACCCGAGCCCGTGGCAACGAGGAGCTGGTTACGACCACTGACGCCAGGAGCACGAGGAGCAAGTGGGCAAGATCATCGACATGTATGGTCGCTCCTCTGTCCAGAACAAGATCTGAAGCATTGATTGGAGACATTGCGTGTGCATATATCCTGTATTGAATTACATAATTCCACAATGTTTCCTTGAGCATTGGAATGTGCTCATGAACGGCGGCGTTGACTTGCCGGCCCCTTCTTACCGATTGGAAGAAGCGGTTCGATCTTACTTGCATAGAGGGTAGTAAACCTCCATTTCTTATCTTGTCCTCCTTATTTTTCCTTTCTCAATGTTCTGGTGTCAGACATCCTTCCTTTGTTAACGGCGCATACGGGACGAGTAGTCATTGCTTTAGCATCAGGCGTGTACAGCACAGCCAGCTCAAAGGAGCCACAGCGGGTGGACCGACGCCTGCAGACCTTGGTGTCTGTAGCAAGAAATGTATAGTGAATACAGTCAGGTGTGCAATCCACGAATCAAGTTTTAATAGCGCAAATTGCCCTAGCTACATCGTACGTGCTATGTGTTGACCCTGGCAGCAGAGCGGTGCTCATACCCTCGAAGCTGCAATTGTAGCAGGCGCCCATCCTTATCCCTGAACTCAGACCCAGTCTCTTCTCACAACGGCCGACCTCCTACCGTCAACATTTACGCTGCATCACAGATGCTGACTCACCAAGACAGCTCCATAGCGGTCAATCGTGCCGAGCTCCGCGAGTGTCGCAACGGCAATGGCACGTAACACTGGTTCCCCAGCATTGCTACGATGCCATCTAGGCGTTTTACTAAGCTCCCGTTGGCGCGTCGGACGGCCGAGCCTGGATACGTCAAGACGGTGCGTTTGCGGAGTAGACCACTCGGAGCTACCGGCTACCAACCTCTATGACAGGGTGGGGAAAGGCGTGGATTTTTGACCGGAATGATGGAGACGAACGCACGACCGAGGATGGGTCGCAAGGTGAGGCTCTCCTTATCTTCAGTGGGACTGAAAACTGCTGATATCTCTTGCAGTCCGGAGAGCACGATAACGCCAGCCACAGTCACTCAACACCTCAGTTGAGGGCCCGGCACGATGAATACCGGCAGGCGGCTTATCGAATTCGATAGCACTACTCGATCATCAGCTGCCAACATGAGTTTGCGACGGCTGCCAGCGACGTCACAATGCACCGATCTCCCAGATCACGGTGGAATTACGCCGAAGCATCGTCAGAGGTGTCAGGTTTGTCCAGACAGAATTTGAACCGTGGCACGCGTAGCAGCGTGTTGCACACGTCGAACCAGAAGCAGATGTCAGGGCGATTCCAGACGTGGCAAGGGCCAATCAAGTCGCGCACGTTGACGCGAGCGTGATTATTGATTGGGGATCCAAGGCCTAGGATCCGCTTTTTGCGTTACGGCAACCAGCGCGACAGCCCGACCAGGAAACTCGAGTGAAAGGGTTCTGGATGCAGGCTTCCTTCCTTTTCCACCCAAGGTTGCAGAAGCCAACCGCAGCCTAATTTTGAAGCGCGCAGCCCTGTGCCCATGTGTCACCCGTGCGAGATTGGCGCGCCTTGACGGATCACGGAACACAGCCTTCGGTGCTTTATCAGTCACTGGCCGTCCGCATCTGTCGAGGCTGCACGCATCACCTTTTCATCGTGGCCACCCGCGCCGCGCCGCCTCTACCAGCACAAGAATGTGTCTCCTGTATTGAGTCGCTTATGCGGTCTGTCGCCCTGGATTCGTTGTACCAATAACTGTAATTTTATTTTCGTCCTTTTGTTCGGTTCACCCGCCATAGCCCAGACCATCCCTTGGTTGCTGGCCAGACAAAATCCACACAAACCGCTTCTTGTCAAAGCTAGGTTGGATTCTGTCAAAGTTTCGTCCCTTTTTAACAGCATCCTCAAACCGTCTGGCTTTCGGCATTGTGTTTCACAAACAAGGTTACTCTCTCACACGTCGTGACTGGAGCACCGCTTCTCAAACTCGACCTTTGTCACGAGGACACAGTAACAGCATGGCAATAAACCAAAACCTCGCTCTCCCACCGTCGGGGTTTTGCATGGAGCAGACCTCTACTAGCTCCACATCTTCCCACGCTATCGCAGTTCACGACCAACTGGACTTGGACCGTTGCACGTTAGGACAGCCCGCAGCAGCATCAAAGAAGGACCACACCTCCTCACCATTAAGATCAGAATCAACGCCACCAGCTTCACCGACGCGTTTGCGTCCCGCCAGAATGGACATGCAAAACAGCAAGATGCACGATAGCGGTGCCATGACGCCCCCAGCAACACCAACGTCTACCTCTCATTACCGATCTAGCTCTACATCGTCTGATGGTAACGCCATGATACCTTTAGCACGCAACGGCTCGACAAAATCCGATGTTTCCGCCCCTCGCTCACCCTCGATACACTCTCACCCTGTCGCTCTCCAGATCTTCGACCACGAGACGCTAGAGTATGTAGTTCTTGTCGATGAGAAAGGGAAAAAGCGACCTATTGGATCCGGTGTATGGAGCGATGTATATCTCGCAGCACCAAGCTTACCGAAGCCCGCTGATCAGCCTTTCCTGTTGCCACCTTCCGCTACCAAGTCTCCCCCTGTCTCCCCAGTACGTTCGAGCGATTCGGGCGTTGGATTGTACTGCTTCCCCGCTGTGCCACCGTTGTATGCCATCAAAGCTCCTGCATCCACAAGCTCACGCAAGGTCCTGAGAGAAGAGGCAAAGATCTTGTCTTACTTATCTCAGTTCCCGGATTCGGATAGCCATATTGTGCAATTCTTCGGCCAGGATCCCCGTAACGATGCATTAGTGCTGAAAGCTATGGATGGTACGCTGGAGGATTGGATCAAGAAAGACCTCAACGCGCTTAATGAAGACCTCCGCGCCACCAAACTTGCAGCTGTGTTTCCTCGCCTGGCTCTAGCCCTCATCGACAGCTTGATGTGGATGCAGGATAAGAACTGTGTCCATGCCGATATCAAACCAGCGAACGTTCTCACAACAAACGTGCCTGCAGACCTCACTACTGCACCAGCGACCGTCTACTCTGACTTCTCGTCCACCATTCTCATTGCTCCAGAACTCGAGGTACACAACGCCTCGCCACTAGGGGCCGGAACCTGGGACTACCTCGACCCCTCCCTCCTGAGCAGCTTATCGCCCACTGAACCATCTGCCGCTACTGACCTGTGGTCGCTTGCCATCACCCTACTATTTCTTATCATTGGCGCCTCGCCCTTCGACGCTTTCCGACACAACAAATACCAGCAGCGCGAAATGATCAAAACAGGCAACCCACTCCAGTGTCTGGCCTACGACGACGCCGGCATCAAGAACGTGCAAAAGATGAGGAACCTCTCCAAAACCCTTGGTCTGGATCTGCAGAAATGGTTCGCCAAGGTGCTTGTTAAAGATGTCAGCAAGCGCATTGAAGTGGCTGAGTGGAGGGAGGAGTTGGAGCGCGCGTCAATGAAGATCGGCCCGATGATGTAGGTTGGGTTGCGTGTCGTGTGTCATACTTTGGTACGACCAAGCAACGTTGGCTACAATCGCCACCGTGCACGACTTTTGTTCAGTTTCTCTCCTTTTTGATCTTGTTGCTTCGATGTTTTGGCGTTCCGGAGTTTGACAGAAGGTATTGGACGTTCGCTAGATACCCATTAGTATTGCATTAGACACTGAATTTGAGTGTCAAGCTGGAGAAGTTGTCTCGATGGAATGAATGTAAGGTTTTGCTTGGTTGCAAAACATCTTTTCAATATCGCCTAACAGTTTACTTCCCGCGTGTGAGCTGCTATGTGCACAAGCTTATCTCGACGCATGAACCTAGTACTATAAACGCATAGAGACAATATTTGAGCCCCGAACATGCAGCCCTTTCTTCTGGACTCTCGAGCCACCCACTAACTACTCCACATCCTCCGGTAAAGGAAACAGCCGCATCAAAACCGGCAGCATATCCCTCGGCCTCATACTCTGCACCGCAGCAATCGCGGTCCTCAAATCGCAAATCCCAGAAACATCATCATCTTCCACTCTGCCCAGCACCTCCCCAGCATCCTCCCAACCCGAACAAGGAACCCTCAACGCAGCGAGCAACCCATTCTCCTCTCCACCCAACACACCCACATCACCACCACCATGCCCCCCTCCCTCTCCAACCCCAAGTTCAGAACCCCACACCCCCACCCGCCCCGGCACCACACTCCCCTCGAACCTCCCAACCCGACGCCAATACCCCCGACTCCCCATCTCCACCCTCGCACGCTCGAACTCGACCTCCCACTCCCTCGCAACCCGCTTCGCACATCGCTGCATCGCTTTACGCGCCCACGATCTCCGGATCTCGAAGAGCTCGTGCACGCTGGACGACCAGAGGCGAATGAACGAGTCGCGGGCCGTGAAGCTATGACTCGGGTGAGAAACGGGACGATGCTGTTCCAGCACCGCGGCGAGGTAGCGGGTTAAGAAGCGGGCGGAAGCGCGAGATATCGGAGTTTCCGTTTTCTGGATCCGGGTGTCGGTGTTCGAGGGACTTGTGGGGGTGGTGCCGTGCTTGGTGAGCGTGTGTTGGGTTAGTAGCGCGGTCGCGATGTACAGGTTCCAGCGTGTGGTGTCGTGGTAGCGTTGGAATTGGTGGGTGGTGGAGAGGCGGTAGAAGAATATTGCGCGTGTGATGGAGGGGTGTTGGGCTTGGTTGTCTTTGAGTGGGGTGTTGTTGTGCTTGTCGATTACGCTGCGGTTGCGGAGGAACCATTCGAGATTGATGTCTGGTGGTATGTTTGCCAATCTGGTTTTGGGTGTGCGGTGGAGGATATCGCAGAGTGTGATGGCGGGGATGTGGTGGTTTGGTATTCCGCGCAGTTTGTGGGCTAGAAGCTCTTCGAGGTGGGATTCCTCATCGCTGGAGAGGTTAGAGGTGGGTTGGGAGGTGAGCAGCTCTGGATGGGGAGTAAGCGCGTGAGGCATCGTGAGTCGGTTTGCAGTAAATTCAGGTCAGAGTGGACACTCAAAATTATAAGAGGGCGTAAGGCAGTGAAGATAGCGCAGGTGCGGGGATGAGCAGATCTAGACGAGCAGGTAGACAAACAAAAGATCTTGCGCAGGTGAAAGTGAAGAGGATATCTTAGATAAGCAAACAATGTACCTGCTCATCCACCTCACCGCAAGGGACTGCTAGGCAACTATGGGACGGTGTGCATGCTAAACGCGATGGGATGCTATCGTAGGGGCACATGGAGCCCGTAAGTAATGATGCAGAAACCTGGCATATCCGGCATGCAAGAAAGCCACATGGAGACGGCGTTCGATATAACGCTGAACATGAGGTGAACTTGTTATGAACGACTGTATATGCTTTGTTGCCCAAGAGTGAAGGTATACGGGGGAGACAACCGAATTAATATGTAGCCTCTAACTCCCCCCAAATGACTGAAGACGGCGAGTGAGTGTATTGTAAGAGATAAGCACAAAAGATCTACCCAAATCACACATGCTAAGCAAGAAAGTCTTTCCTCCGCTCTACAACTGTAGTTAGTCCTTCTGTTCACGGAGGGCTTCTTTGGTCTTTCGCCCCCAGAAAATCTTCTTCAACCTCCTCAACAAGGCACAGTGCTTCTGCGATGATGCCTTGGGTACCTCCGGATCGACAGAGTGTGGGCGGCGTGGAACGACCGGGATCTCGTTTCTATCGAGTTGCCAGTCGAAGCTCCCTTCAGCCAAACTCTTCCTGACACGGCGTTATTACACGAATTCAACATGCAAGACTGAGAGGGAGACACACGCTACGCTGTGGTTCCAAATGGGCAGGCCTGTTCTGACATTGCTCATGATGTGTGCTTGTGTAGGCAAGCAAGAGCTAGAAGTCTGTGGCCGAGAAAGAGTTTGCGGATATTCAACTCGCAGACAAGACATGTTTGTCCCGCTGGCGTGCGTTTTAAGAGAGGCTGTGGGTCCCGACCCGGCATCAGAGTCTGTGTCTACATTCATCTCATCCGAATTTGTAAAGTTCCGCAGCGAAGACGTCTTCGAGTTGGCTGCCGAACTATCGGGTGTACTAAATGATGAGTCCTTGAGTGAACCGGTGGGTGTACCTAGAGCCGAGCATGGCGAAGAGCTACACGGTATGCCTTCAAGTCGTAGCATGTGGGAGGAAGGGAAACGGTAATTGACTTCGGCTGAATGATCTGGTAAGCGGATGCAGTGCTGGACCGCAAAGCTAGGAAGATCTCTTTTTGACGTAGCTGGACGAGTAGAAGTAAACGCCGCCTGTCCATGGGCAGGGTTGGGCCCATCTTCATGTAGGCCGCTTGAGCTACGCACACCTTCACAGTTCAATTCTGGAAAGCGCGGCATAGCTTGATGCACGAGTTGTTGGGGATTACCTCCGAAATCCATGATCGAATCATAGCGGTCATCCACCTGCAAAGCAGACGGCGCTTGTGTCCGGCGGACCCTAATCAACTTAGGATTCGGCCTTCGACCGTACGGTGAGGTGCCGGAGGGCGTGATCTGTGAGGGCGTGGTCACAGGAGACTGTCGAGGTAGAGAGCGGATTAAGTTCGGCGTCGAAGACGTGCTCCACCCATCGTTAAAACTGTTCATCGATGAGAAGTTCGCTGGATGTGGGTGCCTGGTTGTGCCTCGCTGAGGCTAGATAGATGGCGGGCGGTACTCTGGACTTGATCTTTGGAAGCGAATGGCGCAGATCGAGGTTGGTGAGTAAAGTACTGCAGAAACGCGTGAGTTGCTGCTCGGAAGGGATGAATGACGATAGTTGTGTGCGGCGATGGTCACTACCTTGGGAAGTATGTGCCCACATGGATCAAGGGTAGAGAACTGGCCGAGTCAATGTGAGAAGTATCAAGACGAGCATATACCGGTGGAGCCCAGTGGGCGGCATTGGAGTTCTGGGATACACCGTATCAGTACTGACCATTGGCAGGTTTCAGTCGTAACTGAGACAGCTATTTGCGGCCCTGCTGTCGAGATGCCACAACCTATGTCGAACGGACTCACAGTTTTTCTCTCTTGAGGCTGCGTGGGGTGTTCATAGTGAATTCGATCTGTAGGGCCAATGGCTGCGCACATCGTGAGGCTTTCCACCACCGCACCAAGGCAAAGCCATGAGGCTGCCGTGTGGATCTTGTCAGCACCGACATGTCGACGAAAGAGCAATTCTAAGAGCACCTTTTGTGGAAAAAGCAAAGGGTCTAACTCCCCGCAACCACACAATCCAAAATAGATATCGCAATACTTGGAGCCGATAAGCGAACGAAAGTGTGGCTGAACCAGTCTTGTCAAGCACCTGAGCCCAAATCGTATGAACGTCGTACCTGATGTACTCGCAGTGGTTTCGAAAAGGGCTTATCTGGCCTTTACGCAGGAACCACAAAGGTTGTTCGATACCTCGCCTCGTATTCTCGCCAATGAGATCTGGGATCTGGTTCAATGAGGGTACCTACCCTAGTCCACCTACGCATACCTCTACTCCGCTTCAACGACTCCGCTTGAATGCGTGCGCTGGCTGTGGAACATAGACCGACCGCCAATCCTGTTCTTACGACCAGGTGGATACTGTGGGTCTTGAGCGTCCCCAAGTACGAGAGGCTTGGCCTTTAGGTGCCATTCAAATCTTCAACCCTTTGCAAGGATTGAGTCCAACTCACTTCTGTCCATCTTCGCGGCCCGGTCCGGGGCCAAAGTGTTTCTGGTATCCATGGGACCAAAAAACTTGTAAACCTTGAACGAGAGTCTGAAACGTGAAGAAGATATTCACTTAGAGTGCAGACGGAGACCCAAATACTCGTCCTCTCTTAACTCCGGAAACTGGGTCACTGTGAGGCTGCCAGGAATCGAGCTCTGTAATCTTCGGAGAATTAACATGGTATTTGGATGGTACAAAGTCCGCCTCACTCACCTTTGTACTCGCGTTCCACGCCATAGACTCAGCCTTCGAGCCCTAGACCCGACGACCTCACCGCTGGATCAGCCAAACGACACCCACGTCGCACGGCTTCTCATATCACCCCCAAAAGCGCATCTCACATCATCTCCACTCTCTCGCACGAGTCATTTCTGTATCTCCAATATTCAGAACGCCGATCTGCTCTCGACGTCACTCATCTTCCCACCCGTGCTTACACGGATGCATCGTTTCCGAAACCAGGCTGCTGGAAAACATGGGGCTGGCAGCCTCGTACTCAAATTGAGGTCGGCGAGGCGCGTGTGCCTGGAATGTACAGCGAAATCCTTCGCGCATCCTGCCAGCTATTTCTGCGTGCTATGCCGCGAAATTCACCGTAAGAGATCTGAATCCTTCGGCGATGAGATGGGGCCAGGGTGCATTTCAAATGTTTGCCTTTTCTGTAGGGGTTGTAGAAGTGGGCCGGCGTCACCGAATCGCAATCGCATCGCGCAGCCATGTTCGTGTCCACAGCCTCGTTTTCGGGTTCTGGGGATGTGAGCAGGGGTCTGATGCCAGGGGCCTGCCGTCTGTGACGGCACCACAACTGCGGTTTGCGAACCCGGTACGGCACGCGACTGCGAGCGATCTTCTCGCCTTGCTGGTTGGGTCGCCGTTCAGATATGGGCGGTCGCAGGTGACCTCACAGTGGAGTGGCAGGGCTTGTAGAGCCTAAGATTGGGTTGAGAAAAGCACTTGGTACTGCGTGCACTGGCACGGTCGACAGAGCGCAGCTCCCACAAACTACACACCTATTGTTTGTTGCATGTCAACAGTCCAGGTACTACTGCTGTATCTGGTCGCGTGGTCTGGAACAAGGTCACGCTGGGAGACGCGCGAGCCGCGCATTGAGCGAAGCAATAGCGTGCTGCATCGTCTACCGTTCAGAATAATGACAACCGCCATAGTTCAGGACTCCGACCGCATGAACACATAAGGAACCATTGACACCAGCACGGTATCCACGGCAACAAGCGAAGCTTATTAGTGTTGGGCGATAGAAGTCCATATAGTAGCCAGGAGTAGCGAGGCTTACGGCACCTAGCGAACGTCGTTTTTCTGGCTGAGCTGAGCTATCGTGGACACCGAAAGCATAGCATCTGCCCCTGTCCCAGTCAAGATGAACCATCGCACATTCAACCTCGCAATTGTTTGCTGGAATGCATGGAAACAAAGAACAACAAAGGCGCTGCACGAAATAGGAGGTGATGCATATGATTTGCGATGATTGCCAGCCATGTGTAACTGTGGAGTTGGACGCAGGGGCCAAACAAAGCAGCTCCCAAGTCACAGCCCGATGCAGGATAGACCCCTGCATCAAAGCTGTCAGGAACGCTTTCCTTGCATCGCCGTGAGAAAGGTGAACTTTTCAATCCTCTAGGCTTAGGATCTGTGACGGACGTTTCGCTTGCCGCAGACAACACATACATAGGTTGATGCTTTTTCTGCGCGCCATAAGATGACCCGCACTTGGTTGGTGGGCCATGCACCTAAGCAAACTTCCAATGATGGTCGCAAGGTTCAATTTACAATTCCCAAGATGCAGCAGTGATGTAGGCTGACATGGGGCTGTGATGCACAAAGCCTTGGAGTCTGCGACGAGTTGTTTCAAGAGGTTTGATTGCGATCTGTGCACTCTGCGTAACGCTGGCGACTGCCATGGTATTACGCCCGAAACCAACAAAGACGTCTGATGCCTTGGTGCATTGATGGTGATCTCTCGTGTGGTTGAGAGATTTATTGAGAGGACGAGTCGGCATGGGCACTCGCAAAAGCAACTGTATAAGGGATCCGGAGTAGCCGGACACGTGTCGTAATCATGGCTTACGTGAAGGCTTAGGCGGCTGGTTTGCGGTCTCCCAGAACCCTGGTCATCTCCCATGTTTGGGCCTGCAAGCCACTGGGCTCCAGCTCATGATAGAGGTACGGGCACTTGTGCTCGGGCCTCGGGGATCAGACATGGGGGCCCCTGCGCCGACAAGATCCGAAAACGAGCAAGCGCTGATCTAGGCCGAAAGCGACAACAGGAATGGGATGTGGCAGGATCCGCTGGCTTGTACCACGTTACTGGCGCTCGGTGGTGAGAAAGAATCCTTGAAGATGAGGCCGCAGGCGGCGCCAAGTTGTCCGTTCGCGGGAAGACGCGTTATCCGTCAGCTGAAGTGCCATATCGTATGCTTGTATATAAGATTTGGAGAGGCACCGTACTTGTATTCACGCAAACACCGGCAACCTCACTAGCTCAGCAAACGACTGCTACCCCATTAGCCTCCGCATTGATTCTTTACGAGGACCTTGTCGAGTCAGAACCTCCCGTAGCCCCTCCAGCACATCCCACAAGTCGATCATGGTTGGCCGTCTGAGCATGAAGACCAAGAAGACGTCCCAGTCCGGACAAAGCTGTCTGACAGAAGAGAACCTGCGACTGCACAGCTCAGCTTACTCCAAGGTACGAAACACCTCTAGAATTGACTGTGGCCGTAGCTGACGATGGATTCACAGCCTACAACTGCATCTCAAGACCGCTCGTTGATGGAAGACCGCACATGGGCCGAGTCATCCGAGTTGTACCGATTTGAAGACGACTTGAGCGAATCCGGCGAGGAAAATCTGAACGCAAAGAGATATAACATCGCCTTGAGGAAAGCTGCATCCCTGGAAGCACTCAAGATCTACGGTGGTTGCTTCACATCTGGCTTTCTCGCAATGACACACGGAGACATGGACGACCGCAATCTGTCATGTCCTGACGCCGAAGGACTCGATCTGCAGCGACTGGCCTCAGAGATGGCTCACGTTGATACAGGCAGCACCGAGACTGAGTCTAGGTCCTCTAATGGCTGTGGCAGCCCGCGACCCGATTCGGACACGTTGAGCCGAGTGGAGGTACGAGAGAGAAGTGAGAAGAAGTGGAGCTGGAGAAGTCTGGGAAAGAAAAGGCGAAACGAGAGGAACGCAGCGTGAATTTGATGATTGCCAAACGCGTTGGGACTGATTGGTTTCGGGAGTTGATCATTACTTAGCGTTGGTGTTTGGGTTTCGACTTGATGGACTTGCATAGCGCTGCTGTTTTCTTTGTTTTGCATACCCAAGAGATTCTTGGAAGACACGACGCACGACCTCGTGTTATATAACAGTGGTCTGGAGAATGGCCACGACGGATGAGAAGGGACGAAAATGCATACCATGCTATCTCTCATGTGTTGCGTAATGCGTGAAGCTGACGGCGGCGTCTTTGGAGAGCCGAGATTGTTGACCGCTTCAGCACGCTGGATTGTGCTGCCTGACTGAAAATGGCATCATGCTGTGAAGTGCCAAACCATTCAGAACTGGTCAAGTGCGATTGCTGCTGCTTCTCAGGCTCTTCACAGAGGAGCAATCATGCTGGAGGTCGTCGTGCGTGCCGGTGAAGCAGGAGGCTCCTGGTGCAGCGTGGGGGTCCAGCTGCACGCCCACGCTCCGGTGCCAGCTGACCTGCAGGCGAGCCAGTGGCAGCGCGAACAGGGCTGCAGCGCGCGGCGGGCCTGCATGAGCAACAAAAAAACGAAACAAACGCGAAGAGCGATTGAAAGGGCAACGGTGGTCGAGATGGAGAAGCAGATGGAGACAGAAAATGGGGAGATGACGTAGAGGGGTGGGTCTCAGCACTGCAACCGCAGACGTGACGCTTGGAGTGGGCAAGACAAGACGGAGGAGGGAGGGAGGGAGACAAGGGGACGAGCCATGGCGACTTCCTCGTGGCGGCGTTGCTGCTGGCGAAGAGAGCGCAGGTTTCCCGATTGCAACGGTCCACTTGCCCCTGCCTTGGGCGTGGGTTACGGGTGGCATTGGCGTTGGCTGTTCTTGTTGATGCATACATAGTGTGGTGACAGCGCCTGCTTCGAGCGTGACGTGGGCCAAAGTACCTAGCTTTTCCTACACCGACTCGTCCATTCCTCGCATTGCCACACTCCCTATTCCACTCTGTCTCTGCGCGCCCATTGTCGTATAAGCACCTCTGTCCCTAACACGCCTCCCACAGCGTAGGCCCCACCAGCCCCCACCAGCAGCGAGTGTGACGGGCGTGCTAACCCACTACGTAGGTCATCGTCTACGCCATAGCCTAGCACCAGTATCTTCAGCGGCCAGCACACGATAGACCACCACCCACGACGCCCAAGAGCAGTACCGGCCTGTCAGACCCCCGTAGCATGAGCTCGCAACCCTCCAAGCCCCGTCGTACCTCCACCGTCGCGCACGATCCTCTGGCCACCCCCCAGGTCTACTACGGCGAAAGTCACTCGCGCAAGCATCCCCGAGCACGCACCTACTCGGCCGTGAGTGCCACGCGACCTCGTTGGCGACACGACGTACTGACAGGCTGCAGAACGTAGACCGCTCTGCACGGAACGCCTCGTTGGCCGAAGGCGTGTCCCAGGGCCGCCGCATCAGCCATGGTCAGTTGCCTTGCCATGCTGATATGGCTATTTTTCAGCCACAAACCTCATGCTGACGCCACCAGACGAGCAATCGCTCCAGCCACGCCGCTTCCTCGTCCAGGTCGACGAGACGCTGAAGACGCTCCTCTCCCGCGAAGACTCGGACGGCAACTACCAGATCACCATCGACGACAAAGGGCCCAAGGTGCGTTCGCATTACTCAGCAAGCTGCCTGCACCCCACACTGACACAGCACAGGTCCTGTCGCTCGGTACCCTGGGCTCCAATGCCCACAACAAGTTCGACGTGCGCGGCACCTACATGCTCTCCAACCTGCTGCAGGAGCTCACCCTCGCCAAAGACTACGGCCGCAAGACGATTGTCCTCGACGAAGCACGTCTGAACGAGAACCCCGTGAACCGCCTCTCTCGCCTGATCCAATTCTCCTTCTGGGACGGCCTGACTCGCCGCATCGATGGCTCCAACATTGCAAAGGTCGGTGTCGACCCCAAGGACTGGACCGACGACCCGCGCCCGCGCATATACATCCCCAAGGGCGCCCACGAGCAGCACGAATACTACACCCGCATTGCCAGGGAGCACCCAGACATGCGCCTCGACGTGCAATGGCTGCAGGAGCCCGTCGACGACGAAATGTACGTACGTGACCTGAACAAGGCCCCTGGTCTGCTGGCCATTGCCATGGAGGAGTGGGACGACCCGGAGACGGGAAAGAGAGACCTGAGAGGACTGCCTTTCGTTGTGCCCGGCGGTCGCTTCAACGAGCTCTACGGCTGGGACAGCTACATGGAGTCCCTCGGTCTGCTTGTCAATGATCGAGTCGACTTGGTCAAGTCGATGGTCATTCACTTCTGCTTCTGCATCAAGCACTACAACAAGATCTTGAACGCCAACCGAACCTACTATCTCTGCCGATCACAGCCTCCTTTCCTGACAGACATGGCACTTCGTGTCTATGAACGCATCAAGCACGAAGATGGCGCGTTGGACTTCCTTAGGGAAGCCATTCTTGCAGCTATCAAGGAGTACCACTCGGTCTGGATGGCTGCCCCTCGATACGACCCAGAGTCCGGCCTCACACGCTACCGACCCACTGGTAAGGGTGTGCCGCCTGAGACGGAAGCTTCACATTTCGAGCACGTTCTCGAGCCGTATGCCAAGAAACACAACATGAGCTTCAAGGAGTTTGTTGATGCCTACAACTACCGGAAGGGAGTCGACGAGGAGACCCTGAAGGAGCTGGATGAGTACTTTCTGCACGACCGCGCAGTACGAGAGTCCGGACACGACACCTCGTATCGTCTCGAAACCGTCGCTGCTGATTTAGCTGTTGTCGATATCAACGCATTGCTATACAAGTACGAGGTCGACATTGGCCGTGTCATCCGCAACCACTTCGGCGACAAACTTGTGATTCCAGCTGAGTTCTGTACTGGGGACATGAAGCCTGGCCAGGTCGAGAACTCTGCTGCTTGGGAGCGCCGTGCTAGAAGGCGACGCGTCAATGTTGACAAGTACCTTTGGGACGAGAAGGCCGGCATGTACTTCGATTATAACACTAAGAAGAAGGAACGCACCAACTACGAATCCGCAACGACCTTCTGGCCGATGTGGTCTGGCCTCGCAACCCCCAGGCAAGCCCAGATCCTCGTTGAGAAAGCTTTGCCGTTATTTGAGGTATTCGGTGGACTGGTGTCGGGTACGGAGAAGTCTCGCGGTAAGGTTGGTCTTGATCGCCCTAACCGACAGTGGGACTACCCCTTCGGCTGGGCGCCACAGCAGATCTTGGCGTGGGTTGGCTTGCAGCGATATGGCTACGATGCCGAGGCTCAGCGACTGTCTTACCGATGGCTGTACATGGTCACGAAAGCTTTCGTTGACTTCAACGGAGTCGTTGTTGAGAAGTACGATGTCACAAGGCAGATCGACCCCCACAGGGTCGAGGCCGAGTACGGCAACCAGGGCAGCGATTTCAAGGGCGTGCCTCGCGAAGGGTAAGCCATTCTTCCTACTTAGAGAGTCTGTACTAACGGTGTGTAGTTTCGGCTGGGTCAATGCCAGTTACATCTACGGTATGACGCTTCTCAGCGCCCACCAGCGTCGCGCTCTCGGTGCTCTCACCAAGTGGGATGACTACGAGAAGGCCATGTCCAACCTCGGACTGATTTGAGTTCTTCAGTTGTCCGAAGCGTCTGATTTGTGCTTGATTAGCGAGGTTGGAGATGCTTTAGAACAGCAAGCTTGCTGCTGCACAGTGAATAGTGTTGCTTCGTAGACCAAAAACCCTATGACCAGCAAATGATATCGATACCAACTAAGTTCTTGCACGTTAGAACATGTATGTGTGTTTTCGCTCAACTCATGAGAGACAATGCAGACGTCGTAAGAGAAAAATTTGCCTAGCTGGCATCTACACAGCTCCAGTCTACGGGTGTTCCGCACCAAGCACCAGCGCCTGTTCAGGATTCCCTTCTAACGGTAGGAAGAAAGAACAGACACCCAAGCATTAGGTCAATAATTCATGGAATGCTCTGAGCGGGTAATCGATCTACCTCTGAGAAGTGCTGAACGAGTCTTTCATGGAAGAGGAAGGACGACGTCTGCTGGTGAGGATGCGCACTACAAGGATCAAACTGCCAGGCAACAGAAGTTGGATACGTTAAAGGTGTTGCTGTTTGTAGGCTCGTCGCCTTCAACGGACGACGCGATTTAACGGCGAACGTACACCTCTGAGGATCAAAGGGTTGCGAAAAGCTTTCAATTTGGAGTTCCTTAAGATGAGTACTGCCAGCGTTCGACTCAACATACGCGAACGTGTACTGCACAAATTCCCCTGTGCTGTTGTGATGGGCAAATGAAGGGCGCAAGGGCGTCTCGAGATGGAAGGTTCTCGAGATTGAGCACGGGCCAAGTGGCAGTGACGTTCTGTGAATCATCGCCGCCGTGGATCGAGAACACACACACGCTCCTCATAAAGTGTAAGTTCGCCGAGCTACAGTGAGCCCTTCACGCCCATCTACTCTCACCCCTTTCGTTGCCTGACAAATTGACGAGCCAGTACAAGAAGCTCACTCTCACCACCAGATCACCACTCAGTCTTCCCACACGACACATTTTCTCACCACAATCATCATGTCTGACGACTGGAACTCCGTTACCAAGATTGGCAGCCGCACTCGTGGTGGCGCTGCCGGTCCCCGCGAGGCCGTTGTCAAGGGCAAGAGCGCGCTGAACGCCGCCCAGCGCAGCGGTGCTGTCATCTCGACCGACAAGAAGCAGTTCACCACTGCCAACACTGCCGTAAGTCACGGAATCGGCGTTGTGGCAAACACGCTCGCTGCAACGTAACACTAACTTCCGAATAGTCCGGCAACACAGAAGGCCAGCGCCTGACCAAGGTCGACCGCTCGGACGACATCATCAAGCCCAAGACAGTCGGTGTCGCCGTCGGACAGGCCATCTCCAAGGCCCGCTCGGAAGCCAAGAACGACAAGGGCACCACGATGACGCAGAAGGACCTCGCGACCAAGTGCAACAGCACGCCCACCATCATCGCCGACTTTGAGCGCGGCACTGCGACGCCGGACCAGAAGCTGTTGGGCAACATGGAGCGTGTGCTCAACGTCATCCTGCGCGGTGAGAAGATGGGCCAGCCCAAGTTCCCCAAGAAGAAATGAGCGGACGTAGACGGTCAGAGTGAATGCTTTTGGCTCGACTAGCTCATCAGCTGCGCTTCGATTGCGATGGATCTTGTCTTTGGATTAGCGGGCGTTAGATGGATATCACAGTGGAGGAATATCAAAATGGCACGCCTGGCTGGGAATAGCTCTATGAGCTTGAAGCCAGGTTGCCACATCAGCCTTGCTCTGACACGGGCAACGGGTATGGGCGGGTAGATAGTAGATGAATCTACGACTCACGACCCACACCGCTTTTTGAACTGAACAGCACGCATTCAACCAACACTGACAAGACCTCCCTCAACATCCGGCGGGCCATCGCACGTAGGCGGCGCCTCACTCGGCTCCTTTGGCGGAACCTCCCTCCTCCCCTCGACCCTCTCCGCCTTGATCAACACGGGAATCACCCCGCCCGTCTCCAACCGAAACCGCCTATGCCCCACGACCTCGAGCAAACTCGCAATCGCGCCCGAATGACTCGTAAAACTCAACACAGCACCCTCATCACTCGCAACCACATCGTCCAAAAACTCGGCCAACCGATACCGACGCGCAGACGCCGGCTCGCGGTAATCCGCCTCCCACAGCGTATCCTGCTCTGCGAAGCCAGACTCGAAGGTAGCGTGCGGGAAGGAGGTAGCGAGCTGGGAGCGCGGGGAGCGGCGGTCGCAGGTGTGGACTCCGAGGGCTTCGCGGAGGAGTTCTTTGATGTGGGGTGTGTATGTTGAGTTGGTACTTCGAGATAGTGGAGTAGAAAGATAAGGAGAAGGAGAAGATAAACCCGAATCCAGACGATCCCGCGACCCAGAGCCCGTCTCATTCCCAAACGTCAAATCAGCCGTCTGCAGCGCGCGCGTAAGCGGACTAACGTAAAACCTCTCCGGGACTGGAATCCCGCGCCCTACTTCCTCAGTCCACAGCTGATGCACGTCCAGCGCCTGCTGCTCCCCCAAGGGCGTTAGCTGCGCGTCTTCCCACACCAGACCGTCGGCGCCGCGGAGGAGAGAGTAGTAGCAGTCCCAAGCGCGGGTCCCGTATTTGGACTCGGCGACGTTGTGCCAGCCCTGGCCGTGGCGGGCTAGGAAGAGCAGTTTGAAGTGAGTGGATTTGGGAGCCGAGGAGATGAGGGCGTGGAGGTGGATGGTGAGGGCGTGCCATTCGGTTCCTGTTGCGGTGGGGATGATGCCGAAGTGTTGGTTTTTCTGGGGTTGTTAGATTGCCGTCTTGCTTCGTTTCGTCTCTTCTTTTCGTTGCGGGGGTGCATGTATGGTATGTATGGTATGGTATGTATGGTATGGTATACACCATCCATCCATCCATCCCAACTCACCGACTGCGTGCACTGTGCACTATCAAGAAAAAAAGCACTTACAAAATCAAACACAGCATCATCCGTCCCCTCCTCGCTCTGCAAGAAAACCCCCTTCTGCACCGTATACTTGAAATGGAAGTCTCGCACCAGCGAAGTCGGGACCAGCGAAGTCGGGACCACCACACCACGACCTCCACCACCCTCCATCCTACCAACCAAAAACAAAAACAAAAACACAACACCCGTGACTCCGAGGAGGAAAATAGGACTACAAATCTCGATATCAGTTTCTTCGTGCACGTGGAAATAGATAGCTCGTATGCACGTCACGTCACGTGTACATGTACATGACATACAGACGCGAGGAACGTACATGGAAGTGCTGAATCTGCAGATTTTGTGTTTGTGCAGGACGGGCATTAGGGCATGTTGTGGTAGGGGTCGGGGTGCTGGTTGTTTGGGAGTATGAATGTATGGGTATGAGATGGGAGGTGCAGGGGGATGTTGAGTGTCGGGGTGGACGCTAGTGGCTTGGAGTAATGGCGCTTCGGGGGCGTGGCTTGTGTTGTGCTGGTTTGGCGGGGGTTGAAGCACAAGCTTGTTCCTTGGCTCCGCTTTGCAGCGTGCTGTGTGGTTAGTTACTAGGCCAGGGTTTTGGCTGGACGTGCAATGACTTGTGGTTTTGAAATTGTCGTCAGCAGTCTTACTTGCTGGTGGTTGTTGGTGATACTGGTGTTTCATTGGGTACATCGCTCTCCAGAGATCTATCTGCAGGTCGCTCTCAAGAACTTTTGAGAACCTTCAACCCAACCGAACCGGAACGCCGTTGCATGCATGCACCATTCCAGACATTCCTCATAACATCCCGCCCGCTGGTAGCTTACAAGTTCGCCTGCGCCGCCTCCCTCTCGACCTCGTACTTGAAGTCAAAGTAGGGCTTGTCGAAGTGGTGCACGCGCACGTAGCCGTCCTCGCCGCCGGAGCAGTACGAGGTGCCTTGCGGGTGCACGGCAACGTAGTTGAGGGGACCGAAGTGGCCGCGGACACGGCCAATCTCCTCGGAGAAGATCTTGTGGTAGAAGCGGGCTTCGAATTTACCCTGGCGGGCCGAGGTGGTTGTGACGTCCATGGCGGCCTGTCCTCCACCGAGGATGACGTAGTCTTTTACGGGGGTGATGGCGGCGCTGTTGAGGGGTGTGTCGGCGACGTAGGTCTTGAGGACATCGAGTGTCTCGACATCGAGGAGCTGGGCGTGTTAGTTTTGATAGACAGACGAGCTGGACACAACGTACCCTTGCGGTCTTGTCCTTGGAGGCGGTGATGAAGTATGTGCGGTCTGCTGACCACTGGAGGTCGGTGACTGGACACGTCAGTAGGCTGCGATGATGTCGACAAAAAGGCACGCACTCTGCATATCCGGCTCGTGGACATCGAAGTTGCTGCTGAGCAGCTCGCCCGTCTTGCCGTCCCACTGTGTGACGGAGCCGTCCTCGTGGCCGGAGATGATGTACTTGGCGAGGTAGGAGAAGCCGGCGACGGTGGCCTTGCTCTCGTCGCAGACGATGCGCAGCAGCTGCTCGTCACTCTGGGTGGCGTCGACGTCGGGGTTGATCTCGTAGACGACAATGGTGGACAGGTGCCCGGAGCGCTTCTCGGTGACGCCGAGCAGCTGGCGGCCGTCGGGCGAGAACTCGACGCGCTTGATGGACGTGGCAAACTCCCACGTCTTCAGCAGGCGGCCCGTCTTGACCTCCCACAGGCGCATCGTGTTGTCGGCGCCGCCCGTCGCAAGCAGCTCCGAGGTGGGGTGGACGTCGACGGTCCACAGGGCTCCGACGTGGCCGTGGTATGTGCCCAACCGCTCGCCGTTGTGTGAATCTGCGTGCTGTCAGCGGGCGTGCTCGCGCCGGCGGCCGGAGGGCTACTGACACCATGCGCACACAACATGGTCCTTGGACACGGAGAAAATGATGTCGCCGTCCGGGTTGTATTTGACCTGCGTGAGGGCGCGCTCGTGGCCCGACAGCAAAATCGGCCTCATGTCTGCGGCGGGTGTGTGTGGGGGGCGGCGGTTCGAGAGATGGGCGGCTGGCCTTTGTAGTTGCGGTGCGGTGCGTGCGGTGCGTGACTTTGGATGGGTGTTGGTTCAATTGTTCGATGTGGAATTTCACTCAGCGCTAACCGCATGTGCCCCGCATTTGCCTGCCTGCCCGCCAGCCGACTTGGTTGCACATGTCAAGCTTCGTCTTCAGCAGTCACTAGACGGACGTGAATGCAGGGGTGTTATTGAAAAGACTCATGATCCGTCGACTGTGAGCCTGCTGTGCTCGAGATATGGACTTGTTCAACGTGGCCACCTACAGCCTCTCGAGCAGCAGACACGAACAGACACAAGCCAGGACTCATCAGAATAGTACGAGGTATACAGCACTGATCTATGCACAGTCTAGGAAATCGTTACAAGAACAAAGCAACCTCTGCAAAGCCATAGCACACTGACAGTCACTGCATGAAATTCCACAAACACAAGAATATCTCTGACTCACTACAACCTTCAGTCATACAAGCAGGGACCTTTCGTGGTTGTATTCAGGCATCCCTTTGAGTCATACTGCGCTGACAGCAGTAGATGTGTACTGCTCAAGCTTCACTTACTCAGTCTCTGCTTTACGTTGTCTCTCACTAGACTGTATATCAACTGGCTGCGCAACACTCACACTGCAACCTTGCCTTGCACACCATGAATCTAGTCTTGAGTGTCGAGTCTTCCTGTACCCGCAGAAGCCATCTTGTCTGCTGTTCGAGGTGAATCGCAGTCAAGGGCTCGCCGTGACGCTGGCTTGGCGCAAACGCTCTTGTCATGCCACCTCACGTGCATTCAAACGTACTGCCTGCAGCGACTCACCACAGCATCGGTATCGCAGTTCTCCACAGTAGCAGCTCGAAGCGCAGTGCACCATCATGGCTGACCTCGATACGCCAGAGGCAGTCACGACAACCACAGCTCTCAGCCGTCTTGAGAAACTCGGTACGGACGAATACATCATAGCGTTTGGGCCGAATGGCAGACAGTTCTTCGCTACTCCCAATGGCTACTCCGCGTACGTTGTTTCGACCGGCGGAGGCGTCAGACACTAACGATGTGGTAGCACTCAACTACCTCTGAAGGTTCTGAACGACCTATCAGACGCCCGTGTTAGAAAGGTGACATGGGCATCATACGGCTCTCACGCCGAGTCCTGGTTCTTTGCCTACGAGATGGTCGACGGTACATCCACCTTCCGAGTCGGCGCTGCTATACCTCCAGCACTGGATCAGTTCATCCAGAAGGTCAAGCTTATACCGCACCTACTCTCGGCTCTACGTGTACAGCTTGGCGACAGCAACTCTTTCGTCGCCTGGTCCAAGACAACGTGGGCTTGTCATGGCATCCCAAAGGCACTCGAAGCGGAGCTGTGTCAGATGAGCTGGACGCATATGATGACTGCTGCCGCCACTAGAGGGTCACTTCAGAATGAACTGAAGCAGGTTGCGTGGCATCACGACGGGTCATACTACGTCGAGAGCGAACAGGCACACGATTGGCACTTTGAGTCCGACACTACGCAACAAGCGTGGGACATGCTTTGGCGTGGGAGAGCAACTCCCAAAGAGCTGTCCGAGCTCGTGGTAAGGGCATGGATGCAGCCATCAAACGCCTACTGACACAACCCAGGTTGTAGCTTTGGATCCGTATGCGCCTGTCGGAGAGACGTTCGCCTTGATCAAGAAGCAGCACGACGCACAGGAGGCGCCTTTCGTGATTCACTTCTACGAAGAGCCCGTCTACACAACAGCAACGGCCGACGCCGCACCTGTGGACTCGCACGTTCAGTGCATGGAGCCGAAGCCAGACGAGCTGAAGCACTTTCGATGGGCGACCAGCAAGCGAGACGGGCGTCCGCACCGCGGGGATTCACGGGAGCTAGCGCTGAAGAAGGGCCAGAGGGTCAAAGTGTGGGACGACAAGGGAAGAGACTGGTTCATAGCAGAGGGACGACGGGGCGTGAAGGGGTGGGTACACGGGTCGTGGCTGGCGTTCTGCGGCAGCAAAGTGCACGAGGATGCGCAGAGCACGTACAAGCAGTTCCAGGAGGACATGCAGAGGGTGCTGGTGCCGGGCCAAGTATGTGAGTTCCCAGCACTCGGCGAGTACATGAAGGCTTGCTCTCATGCAGGGTGTGAGGCGTTGAAGAGCCACTCCCAGCTAGGCATCTGTGTGCACGACCTGCAGACGCTGCTGGAGGGCTCCGGGTGCTACTCGTACGCGTGGCTCAAGGAGGAGAGGAACGTGTGGCATCCGGACAAGTTTGCCAGGTACTGCCATGTCGAGCACAGGGAGGGGTTGAAGGCGTGTGCGCAGGAGGTGTTTGTGCTGTATGGGGTGCTGATGGACATGTGTGGTCATGGACCATCAGGGTCCCGTCCTGGTTAGTACGTAGTGTGAGCTCGGTCCGCACCAAGAGCGCGGTGGAGGAATTTTCTTGAGTCAAGTGTCTGAGGTAATGCAAAGCGCAGTACCTATCTGCAGCGCATCCGTCGCCAACACTGCGTCCTCCGCCTAGACTGGGAAAAGATACGCTGGCTTGGCCCAAAGGAGCAGGACGAGTCTGACGATGAATCCGATGTGCGGCGCAGGACGCGCTGCTCGTCGAGGCCCCTCATGCCGCGGATTACCGTATGCGCATACAAGTACCCCGCGCTCACAAAAATCCCTGGTCGCTGCCCCCCGCCTGCCCTTCTATACCCCTTCGATTGCCCGCGCTGTCAGGCACTTTTCCTCTACCAGGTGCATCATGACGGCCACCAAGATTGACGGCACGGCGATTGCCAAGAGCATCCGCGAGCGCCTCGGCGGGTACATCAAGGAGAAGCAGGGCGTGAACCCGCGGTACCGCCCGAGTCTGAAGATTGTGCAGGGTACGGCTGTTTCTTACGTCCACGGTGTTGGGGGTGTGTGTCGATAGCTGTTGGCATGGAGTGTGTCCATGGTGTTGGGGGGTTTCTTATGTCCATGGTGTTGGGGGTGTATGGGCGAGTGCTAACGATTGTCAGTTGGCGACCGCTCCGACTCGTCGACGTATGTGCGCATGAAGCTCAAGGCCGCCGAGGAGGCCAACATCGACTGCGAGCTGGTGCAGCTGCCAGAAGACACCAGCGAGGCCGACCTGCTGCACCGCGTCTCCGTCTACAACAACGACCCCGCCGTCCACGGCATCCTCGTCCAGCTGCCCCTACCCAAGCACATCTCCGAGTATGAAATCACCAGCGCCGTCGCCGACGAAAAGGACGTCGACGGCTTCGGCGTCGCGAGCATTGGCGAGCTGGCCAAGCGCGGCGGCAAGCCCCTGTTCACGCCCTGCACGCCCAAGGGCGTCATGGTGCTGCTGCACGAGGCCGGCGTGCAGATTGCCGGCAAGAACGCCGTCGTGCTCGGCCGCAGCGACATCGTGGGCAGCCCCGTCAGCTACCTGCTGAAGAACGCCGACGCCACCGTCACCGTGTGCCACTCCAAGACGGCCAACCTGCCCGACGTCGTGCGCCAGGCCGACATCGTCGTCGCTGCCATTGGCAAGTCGCACTTCGTCAAGGGCGACTGGCTCAAGCCCGGCGCCGTCGTCATCGACGTGGGCACCAACTTCATCGCCGACGCCAGCAAGAAGAGCGGCCAGCGTCTGGTGGGCGACGTCGACTACGAGTCTGCCGCCGAGGTCGCCTCGCAAATCACCCCCGTCCCTGGCGGTGTTGGGCCCATGACCATCGCCATGCTGCTGCAGAACCTTGTCGACTCGGCCGATGCCACCTTCGACCGCCAGACGAAGCGCAAAATCACCCCCCTCCCCATCAGGCCCGAGGACCCCATCCCCTCGGACATTGCCATCTCGCGCAAGCAGCACCCCAAGCACATCACCGCCGTCGCCAGGGAGGTCGGCATCCTGCCCCACGAGCTCGAGCCCTACGGCGCCACAAAGGCCAAGGTCGACCTGTCGCTGCTGAAGCGTCTCGAGCACCGCAAGAACGGCCGCTATGTCCTCATCGCCGGCATCACCCCCACCCCTCTCGGCGAGGGCAAGTCCACCACCACCATCGGTGTCGCACAGGCACTCGGCGCACACCTCGGCAGGATCTGCTTCGCCAACGTCCGCCAGCCCAGCATGGGTCCCACCTTCGGTATCAAGGGCGGCGCCGCTGGTGGTGGCTACAGCCAGGTCATCCCCATGGACGAGTTCAACCTGCACTTGACCGGCGACATCCACGCCATCACCGCCGCCAACAACCTCCTCGCCGCCGCCATCGAGACGCGCATCTTCCACGAGAACACACAAAAGGACGCCGCCCTGTACAAGCGACTGGTCCCCGTGAAGAAGGGCGGACGCGAGTTTGCCCCCATCATGTTCCGCCGCCTGAAGAAGCTCGGCATCGACAAGACCAACCCCGACGACCTGACCGAGGCCGAGATCACAAAGTTCGCCCGTCTGGACATCGACCCGGACACCATCACCTGGCGCCGTGTTCTCGACGTCAACGACAGGCATCTGCGAGGCATCACCATCGGCCAGGCCGCCACCGAGAAGGGCCAGACCCGCGAGACCGGCTTCGACATCTCCGTCGCCAGTGAGTGCATGGCTATCCTCGCGCTCAGCAACGACCTCGCAGACATGCGCGAGCGTCTCGGCCGCATGGTCGTAGCCAGCTCCCGCGCTGGCGAGCCCGTGACTTGCGACGACATCGGTGCGGGTGGTGCTCTTACTGCCCTCCTCCGTGACGCCATCAAGCCCAACATGATGCAGACGCTGGAGGGAACCCCCGTCTTTGTCCACGCCGGCCCCTTCGCCAACATCTCCATCGGTGCCTCCTCTGTCCTCGCCGACAAGCTCGCCCTGAAGCTCGCCGGTACCGAGGCTGGTGAGAACCACGACGAGAAGACTGGATTCGTCGTCACAGAAGCTGGCTTCGACTTCACCATGGGCGGCGAGCGCTTCTTCAACATCAAGTGCCGCTCTTCTGGCCTCGTCCCCGACACCGTCGTCATCGTCGCGACCGTCCGCGCTCTCAAGGTGCACGGCGGCGGCCCCGATATCAAGCCCGGCGCGCAGCTCCAGGAGTGCTACCGCACCGAGAACATCGAGATGCTGCGCAAGGGCTGCGTCAACTTGAAGAAGCACATTGAGAATGCCCGCTCGTACGGTGTCCCCGTCGTCGTTGCCATCAACAAGTTCGCGACCGACACCCAGGCCGAAATCGACGTCATCCGCGAAGAAGCCATCGCTGCGGGCGCCGAAGACGCGATTCCCGCAAACCACTTCGCCGAGGGCGGAAAGGGCGCCAAGGACCTCGCCGAGGGCATTATCAAGGCCTCCGCACAGCCCAAGGAATTCAAGCTCCTCTACGACCTCGACAACACAGTGCAGGAGCGCATGGAGGCCATTGCGAAGAAGATGTACGGCGCCTCAGCCGTCGAATTCTCCGAGCTCGCCCAGAAGAAGGTCGACACATACACCAAGCAAGGCCTCGGCAACCTGCCCATCTGCGTCGCCAAGACGCAGTACTCGCTCTCCCACGACCCAGCCCTCAAGGGCGCTCCCGAAGGCTTCACCGTCCCCATCCGCGACGTGCGCATGGCCGCCGGCGCGGGTTACCTGTACGCTCTCGCTGCCGATATCCAGACCATCCCCGGTCTGCCCACCGCCCCCGGGTACCTCAACATCGACGTCGACACCGAGACGGGCGAGATTGACGGCATGTTTTAGATTATGATAGAAAAGAGAGTGACTAGAGTGGAGTAGATCAGTAAGAAGCGGATGTTTTCAACAACTTGTCGTTCTTCAGCACTTGGCGTTTGGGGGTACGGTATGAATCGCATATTTCAACGATACGATGGCACAAGACGGGATATGATATTGTAGCGATATTCAACACATGGACACGTACCTTGGCACAGCCAGTACGCGGGAGCCCGAGTCAACAACCCGGCTCCCAAACGAATAACCAGCATTTTTCAAACAACCACCCCACCTTCCTGCACGCACGTAGTTCCTCAACCGCCCTCCCTCCCTTTCTTGAAACTCGGTATCCCATATTTCTTTAACCCGCTGTTCAGGAAATCCAGATCCTGCTATCCATCTACTCGCGTCCAGGTAGCGCGAATCACCTTCTCCACCACTCTACTAAACGAATGGCGAAACGCGGGTTCTGGGTATGCCTCGATGAGTGGTATTCGATTCTTCCGAAATTAAGGTATGGATGGATGGATGGATGGATGAATGGATGAATGCTATGCGCTGTTCAACTCGACACGGCATCTTCTCTACATGCTCTCTGTTTACGCGCTGTTTGATTGTGATTCTCTGCTCTCTCGCTCGTCTTGTTTGAGTACGTGGATTCTTGGTTTTCGTTGCTTTGGTGGTGGGCGGGGGGTTGTGGGCTTTGTTGTGTTTAGGCTCTCGCTGTGCTTTCTTTGGTGGTTCTTGTCTGCGCTCTCTACAAGCTCTCTACGCGCTCTCTACGCGCTCTCTACGCGCTCTCTACGCTCTCTCTACGCTCTCTCTACGCTCTCGCTCTACGCCCTCTCTACGCCCTCTCTCCACGCCCTGTTCAACCGTTCTTCTCTGCCCTCTCACTCCTCTCGCCTAACTCACGCGGCATCTCGCCCTTCTCTGCCATGTCATTAAGCACCTTCTCCGCAGTCTTCATCGCATCCACACCCGCCGGAACACCACAATACGTCGTAGCATGAATAATAGCCTCCCGAATCTCCAACTCGGACAACCCATTATTCCTAGCCCCCCGAACATGCACCGCCAGCTCCGGAGCACGGTTAAGCGCCATCAGCATCCCGATGTTGATTAGGCTGCGCTGCTTCTTGTCCAGCCCCGGTCGCGTCCATGCGTATCCCCAACACCACTCTGTGACGAGCTCTTGCCCGGCTCGTGAGAAGTCCGAAGACCCGTTTTCTAGCGCCTTGTTCACGTATTCGTCGCCCACCACGCTTCTTCGCATCTTTAACCCCTCGTCGAAGAGCTGCTGGTGCATGGCGTCGTAGTTGGGGTCGTTGGAGGGCATGGTGGTGGTTGCTGAGTCGCGAGAGGAGAGAGCTGGGAGATTTACTAATAAAGGGAGGGTGTTGTTTGAGAGGTTGTATCTTGCAAGCTGAAGATGTGAGTGCTCACGCCGTTCTTATCATAGGCATAAGATTATGTCCCGAGTGCACCGCGCAGCCGACCTCGGGGTACCCCAGATGCCCCGCCATCCTAACTACACCTCTACGTCATTGTCATCCATTGCATATCTTGACCTTCAAGTGACTGAGAATCGAGAATACCACTACCCTATACAACGCTAAGTGCTATCTGATCTCGACTGCCAGTCCTCTTCCCCGCCCAAATAACGATACACCACACGAGAATCGAGGTCTCTACATCGCGCATCATTCGCAGCGCCATCATAAACCTCCAACCCAACTCCACCCAATACGTTCCTCGCCCCAACGCGTCTAGCCATCTCAACCGCCAACCCGAAATCCTTCCGCATCAACTGAACCTTAAACCCTTTCTTCCAGCCCCCCGACGACGGCGCATCCGGATACACATTGGGAACAGGACAAAACCGATCACAGATAGCATTCTGTGCTGTTCCAGCCGCATACACTCTCGCCAGCGTGCGCGGATCCAATCCAGATCGCATGCCCATATCGAAAGCCTCGGAGCACGCGATTGCAATGATTCCCGAGAGGTAGTTGTTTGAGAGCTTTGCGGATAACCCCAGAGACGGCCCGCCGCAGGGTATCACTTGCTTGCCCATGAGTTTCATTAACTGTGTCAAGCGTCCGTAGTTTGCGTCGGTCGCGCCGCAGCCTAGGAAGATCGCGATGCTGCCCGTGCTGGCTCCCGCTACGCCTCCGCTGACTGGGGCGTCGTAGAATGAAGCTGAGGGGAAGTTGTGCGCTATGTGTTCTTTTACTGCTAGATTTGTTGCTGTGTCGATTGTTGAGCAGTCGATGAGGAGTTTGTTAGAGATGTTGGAGCTACAGATGCCGGTTTGGGGGTCTAGGTATACAGTGCGGACGTGTGATCCTTCGGGGACCATGGTCAGGATTGTGTCCTGTTTGGTCAGTGACGAAGGACCGGTCAAATAACGGGATGACTTACTGCGTTTTCGGCTACGTCTTTGGCGCTGGTTCCCTTGAACACTCGATTTGGATACGCGGCACAAACCTCGTCCACCACTTGCTCGACTACGTCGTAAACCCAGATACGCGACTCTTGGGGCAGCTTGTTCGCTAACTGCTCAAGCATAGGTTTACCCATGGCACCCAGGCCAACGAACCCCAAAGTCATGAATTCCGTAAGGTTGGTCATGGTATTTGGTAGCTGGAAATCTCGTGTGGTAGGAGTTTCGGTTCTGCTCGTTCTGGTCATGTACGTGTACAACAAACGACTAGAAAAAGATACAGCGTGATGACGAAAGTACCATACGCCGCTTCTTACCAAAGCAATCGCACCCGGCTAGCGAGCGGGGTAATGGTTCCCCAGCTTCGGCAATTGACTTGGCCTACATGCATATACCCGTGCTGGTTGACCGTAAGTGAGCTATATCTATCACATCATCCTGTCGTATAGTACCACTTAAGCAACACACCTCGCATTACCCTGTGATCACAAACTCAAGATAAAAGCTCAACATGCCCCAGAATCCTCGTCCTTCCCCATTAACTACGGTATCCGTGCACGTCCTACCTGCGATCACTTTACACTCTGAACACCAGTTCATTAACTCTTGTTCGCTGGAGGCGCGTAGAACGGTGCTCTCACTGGCTTCCCTGAACAGCATGCAGACCGTAGGACTGGTAGATTGATTCCGCTCATATTCGACCTTAATCTGAGAAGAGATCTAAAACGATACCTAATGTCTGTTCAGAAGGATACTGAGAACAGACGGCTCGTGACGATGGATTCGGATGTGGTGATAACCTCGCTAGAAGTGAACTGGTTCCTGAGAATTTTATGATGCTGGTTACTCGCGTTTGAATACGCACTCTCTACCGATTACGGTGATTAGGTACGTACAGGAACACTGAGAACCACACGCGAACCTCACAACTCCCTACGTCAAGCTTCGTACCCGGATATGACACACTCGCACTCCTATCCCGCACATCCACTACGTATCAAGGAGCATACTCGTTCTTCGCTCCGATCTGCTACCCGAGACCGCAGCATCGAGCCCAACCCCCTGATACCGTCCCTAAGTACCGAAGACACGACCAGGGGCACTGAGCTTCAATACCCCGTGGCTCCCTCACGACACACTCCGTCGGTCTCTCATCGACGCCTCATTACTCATTGTTAGCTATCTACCCGAGTACATCAACATCCTCGCCCGAACTACACTACGGTAAGCAGGTTGGGTTTTTTGAACCTGCACAAATCAGATTTTTTTCCTAGATTTTAGATAGGCTTATACACAAAAAATGCAGGTAAAAAATACACTAAATATATAGGTATTTAAAACACGCAACGTGTTTACTGCTTTATTATTAGCTAATCTATCTGCTTACGCTAAGCTCTAAGACCTTCCCCTACTCTCTCTTTCTTCCCTACTCTCTCTTTCTTCCCTACTCTCTCTCTTCTCTACGTCCTAACATCTGCGGCTCTAAGCACTTACCCCTCTTTTTTTCTCCTCTTCCTCTCTTTCTGCCTACACGAATTAGTAGATTTTCTAGAAGTAAAGAAGGGGCTTAGCTATTATATCCTCTTCTGAAAGGAAAGGAGAGAAGGAGAGAAGAGAAGAAGGAGAGGAGAGAAGGAGAGAAGGAGAGAAGGAGAGAAGGAGAGAAGGAG
>SATZ01000323.1:0-42071 GCA_004335205.1 Ascochyta viciae-villosae
TACAAAAATAAGGGGGATTCGGTGTAATATAGTCAGTAGGGCCATTTCGGAACACTCAGATCATGCCGGACCCACCTACACTACTTATGCCAGCTACTACCAAAGTAGCACAAAAACACTTGCACGTATCAGAGCGTGTTTACGCCGCCGGGGACCATGTCCGAAGCGTCACCTCGAGTTTCTGATTCGCTAACCATCCGGCTGCTAGAAGCTTTTCACCCTTGTCACCACGGTACATACCGGTAAGTTTGTCGGACGGGAAATGTTGACTCGATTGTGTGATGGACTACTCCGATGACTATCGGACGTTGCAAACAAACTTACCAGATTGTGGACATGCAGGCGAACGCAACGTGGGAGAAAAAGAACTAATTCCGCGGACATACCTCAAACAGGACGGACGCCGGCATGTGGGCATTAGTGGCGCATGACGATCCCTTTAACCGAGGCTACCGAGAGCTTTATTTTCGCATACATACCAAGACTAGAAGCGTTAGATGAAGTAGCCGTGGCTGTACTCTAGTTTGGTTTGGAACCTTAACTCTGTGACGATCACATGATGTTTGGGTTTGGTTTCGGGATTGCCCATGGTGGCTTGAGTTGAGGTTTGCTTGCGTCGGTTCGTCCCTGAACTTCGCTTTTGACCAAAACAAATGTCGACACTTGATATTTTATGCTGGTCAAACCAAATCACGTTTGACGATCAAGTACGCACAACTGCCGACGTCCCCATATCCTCAAGCTACCAGCAGTATATACCGTCAAGGATATGTCGAATAGCCGGTTTGCCCTCAGTACAGGTTTCCTGAAGTGGTAGCGTTGAACCCTACCGGAAGCCTGCCGTAAGCCAAGCAACGTGGGCCCAGTGCCGTGAATCTGAGCATCCGTCCGCATTCTATAGAGGCGCCACACAGATTACATCTCGCATGTTAGATCCTAGCGTGGAGTGAGCCGGCTGTGGATGAAAGTTGAGTAATCTGTTCTGCGGCTGTCATAGCCAATGACGAGCCCTTGGATGAGCTCCGGAAGCCCTGATTAGTTCGAAATCGTTCGGCAGCAAGGCACAAAAGAGACCCTGTTACGCACCGTAACGGACCCATAGATGGGTAATTCGATGGGGCATCAGTGTGGAGGAATGTGCGCGTCTTCAAGCGCGGCTGAGAAGTGCTTGGAACTGCGGGTTGGCTTCATTAATAGTATGTACCTTTCTACTCTCAGCACGGGTGTAAATGATTCGAGCTGCCGCGCGCCGCTGCAGATGCTGAGCTACATCAACGGCTAGTACGGAGTCTTATTTAGTGGTCGCTCTGGTTTCGTTTCCAGGGTCCAAAGCTTCAGTGTTTCTGGGAGTAGGACAATTCGACGAGAATTCGTATTTGACGTAGGCAGTACTGCTGGCACACGAGTTAGCGCGAAAATATCCTGATGGTGCTTCGCAAGGCCCATATGCATGAAGGGAAGCCCTCGGCAGATGCATCTTCCCCCTTGCAAGGTTTCTTATCCAGGACACAGTTGCCGTGATGCAGTCCAAGGTCGAAGTTGCAACACGATCTCGGTGGATGCCGAAATACCACTGTTGTCCACTTGGTATGGGTTTCTGGGGGCCGCAAATGAAGCCGTCACTCGTCGCGCGAATCTAACGCAAAATTAAGCTCCTGTATGCGGGGACAGCGTGTGTCCGACTATTCCTTGTTGCGACAGCAAACTTGCCAAAAATGGCAACCGACCATGAAAACTTGAGGCTCTAGGTTCTTACGAACCGCGTGAGTTTTGTTTAGTACCATGTGGCAAGATCGTAGAGTGCCAAGGTGTATATCCTTGCAAGAGTCCCTCGCAATCCTCATCTCCATCTTTGTAGGATATTTGCGACACCTCTGGCACTCACGGCCGAAAACTCGGCGAAATACAGCTCAGAAGAATGCAGAAACCAATCAGAAGACATTCGATCAATGTACCTGGCGGTGGAGGCGTTCTTCTCAGTAGCCTCGGGAGCGGGCGACCCAATGAAATGCTCCAGATCGTACAGGTCGAGGGTCGACTTGCTCTTTGCAGTCAAGGGCGAACCTTACCTCGAACTCTTGCTCGATGTTAATTGTAAGAATAGCGGTCGATGAGAAAGAGCACCGGGCGTGGCTATTACCAAAGTGTTTACGAAACTTCCGTCCAGTGTGTAACCCGGTTCACGGTGAAATTACCGGTGCATGATCTCACCGCTTCCTTATCGGGCATGTACCGACCACGGCGGGGATGATGCGCAATAGCTACTTGTCTGCTCCATTCTCGATGCTCGTCTGCGATGGCAAGTCCTATCGAGGCGATAGACCGCCCTGGGCCGCTAAATTGAGAACTGCAAAACTCTCTCTCTTAATGTCGTGGAAATTCCCGAATGCAATGTAGGGAGCGGCAGCGTAACGATGCTTGGAACTGATCGGAGGTCTTCGATGCACTAATGCGCCTGCGCAGTGCCGAGAAGCAATTCCATATGTAGAGTGAATGACCTTGAACATACGTTTAGAAAGAAGAGAGTATCACCATGGCATGGTATTCACAAGCCCAAAAGCTACGTCATGGAAAAAGGAAGACATTTGCAGTCTCAAGGTTCGCTTTGGTGGCCAATCCTTACTGCGGCGCGGCAGTGCAACCAGCTGAGCCCTTGTATGTGTATCGGACCGAATAGTGTTATCGTGCTGCCAGGCTGGGCCAGAGACACCGTGGTTTGCCGGACAAGCCTGGATGACATGCAGCCCAATGGCCACAAGTCAGTGAAGGTAGGCCAAAATATGGGTCTCGAACATTGTTGAATGTGCCGTGGCCAGATTGCTCAACGTACGAGTGCCGCACGTCAGCTTGTTAGAGAAGACGGAAGAAACGAGCGTGAGGCATGAGGCATGAGTCTTGGTGTCGCTGTATCACTCCGAGGGTAAGGATGGTGGCGCACCGGCTGACGGTTGAGAAAGACCAATGTTGGCAGCGTAGCGTAGTGTTGGAGAAGGCGACATGGAGATGCAGGCTTGTCCAAGTTGGATTTCTAGGGTGAATTCGTATACCATGGTGACATTTTTGGAAAGCGGCCGTTCTGGCCTAGTCCGACACAGTGCCGTCCGCTAAGCCGACTTCCCCGCGGTCAATGGCTGTGGTGCGCTAGGACTCTAGATCGACCTGTGTCGGCCATCTGTTGGTGTTCGGATGAGCGACGCATTTGAAACCTCGTTCCAGCTCCAAGTGCTTGTCAGCAGTTCCTCGATAGCTTTGGGCTAAGCGCCAATCTTTTCCTATACTCGCTGCTTGAGCAGTCGATATACAAAGTAATTCCCCGAAATGCAGGGCTGATCATCCGCATGGTTTTCGCGGGCAAGATTCCTTTTTCCCTTCAGACATCGATATAGCCTTTCTGTCCAACGATTTGCATCAGGAAATGCTTGCACTCATGCCTCCACAATCCAACAATTCGTCTCCTGGTAAGCCTGTCCAGCTTCATCGTCTGGACCGTCATTGACATGTTGCAGGGGTCAACTACTGGTATGGTAGCAACAGCTTGCCAGATGCGTTGGAAGGATTACCACAGGACAGCCCTAACAACCCGCGCATGATGCGTCGAGCATCAGAGGCTGTGGTCCAAGCGGCGAGCTTTCCAAGGTACGTTTGCGGTCCCCCTTTGATCTTGCTCTGTGTTATTTCTTTCTATTTGCCAATGGATCTGCTGTTCCGCATGCTCCTGGCTTCGAGTCCCCTCGACCACCGGCTGGCTCTTTGGTCCTGGTCGGCGCTTTCCGTACCACGACCGCCCACCCGTTAGGACCAGCGATTCTTCACCTTGCGACACCCAGGAAGCTCCTTCTACCTTGTGTGTAGACGTCATCGAGTCAGAGCGTTCCCAGAGGAATGCAGTTCGAGTCCGCTTGCACAGCATTCACGGCTGCCAAGAAGTGGTCGCAAATCTCTGAGGAATTGGTTTTTTGGGAAAGGATCTGCAAGGCAGCAGACGCACATGGATGCGCGCGGTTCTGGACGGCCAACACAACGCATGGAGGCACGCCCTTGCCTGCTCAAAGCTCCTGCGACTGGTCCTCGTCTGACGATATATGCGTGTATCCGGTAACTCGACATCGCGTAAGCCAATTTGCCGGATAAAACATCTTTAGGGAGTCGTTGCGCGGGGTCCGAAACTCTACCGATGTCGCCTACTGTCGGCCACATTCCGCCCATCAACAATCATTGTGTCGAGCACCCTGTAGACCCGGCAATTCTGTGAATTCTGTTGTCGATCCAACTCGAATCTCGCTGACCAACTACCAGTCAGGACAACTGGGATCAGAGCCAAGGTCAACTCCACCTCGACACAACACAATCAACCCTTGTGATTCGCCCGCAATCAGCGGCCGCGAACGCAGCCCACAAAGCCCCGCTGGCACCCAAACAGGGACTTGGAGGCGCCCTTGCGAACGCTCGTGGCCAACACTCGTCTCCCATATCAGGCACCTATGCCCTTCGAACGCCTCGTGGGAAGATCACATCCATAGCATGCGAGAGCTGCCGGAAACGCAAGTCCAAGGTATGTATTGGCTGCACGAGAGCAAGATCAAGGTTGCTGACGAGCCGCTCCAGTGTGATGGAGTGCGACCAAAATGCAACACTTGCCAGTCGAAGAACCTGGTTTGTGTCTACGACGTGGCCGAGGATGGCAAGACGACGACACAGCTGCGCGCTCATGTCAGGCGGTTGGCCAAGGAATTGGACGACATGAAGTCGGTGGTGTCATTGTTGGCCATGGCACCGGACAGGGCTGCGGCAGCGAACTGGGCATCCGAGCTCGAGAAGAACGGCTTTGCGCACCACTCAGTCGACGAGATCCGACGCTCACTAGGGGTAAGTTTCTGCTAGAGTGCAGACAGGATGTTGGTTGACAATGCAGGACTCCAACGAACAGACACCGGCAATCCCAGACCAAGATGCGTTCGGTACACCAGGCAGCGAGCACTTTGGAGGGCAAGTGCCGAATCTAGGAGCTTCTTCTTATGACGGATCCTCACGCGAAGAAAGGCAGGTCCAGTACCAGTACTTAGGCGCGTTTAGAGGTGTATATTAACAGGTGCAGAAGTCGGGAACACAGCCAAGCCGCTCTAAACTTTGCACCTGACACTGCAGTTGACGGTGTGACGCCAATGAATCCATCGCCAATGACGCTCGAATCGGCCGCCAATGCCTTGAGCAAATTTGGTTTCGACTGCGCATACTACCGGAGGACAAAACAAGAACTGCTTGCCAACGGGTGGAGTGAGGTGCAAATCTTTGGAAGATTCGATATAGACGTCGACTCTCTGTTGTTGGGCTTTGCGGATCCACAGGACACACAGCCCGTTCCGGCGTGGTGCGCACGAACAGTGAACAGGATACTTCCAACGGCAACTCTTCCCGTTCGGCTTGCTTCCACGTGGATCCTGACCAAGTTGATGCGTGTAAGTATGCTTTCCCGTTGGGAGGTGCAATGAGGCTGACGGTGTTGTAGTGGCTCATATGGCCAAGCGTGGAGAACATGAACTCGAATCCAGAATGGCTCATGCCTCCCATGGGCAAGCAAGACGTGTCCCCGTACGACATCCTGATTGACCTTGTCCCATGGTATGTTCCAGCGTGTTAACCATGTCAAGGCATACACTTACTTTAAACAGGCCACAAGTGCGGCGACTCCTGTACCAACACCCACAAGAATTCTCCGTCGGTCCGCTGGTAGGTGCCATAGGCATTACATGGCCATATGCAGATGATTCGTGCCACTACTGGGATATTGAAGCAGGCTGCACGCGCATGACGCCGCTATTTGAAAGCACCGTGGCCGATTTGAACAGTTGGACTCTGGACCCCAAGATACTCGAGATCATGCCACAACTGGAGGGCATGGTCCCGATGAAACCGGTGCAGGCGTAGTTTCGCTTTATCTTCTAGAGCGTCCGCGAAGGTTGGTTGGGAGCAGGTACATCCTATGCTTACAGCGGTCATCTGCATTCCTTTATTGTACTGGGCGGTGTTTTGCATATATCCCTTGGAGGTTGCCCATCGCCGAAGTTTGCGTCGAAAAGAATAACGGAGGAATAGTCGTCCTGCATTTCCAAGGCGTAACAACGGAGATTCTGTATACTATGTTATTTCTGTCAGCATGCTGGAACACAATCGTTGATAGGAGAAACACACCGATAGAACAGTCGCAAATCACGACAGGCGTAGGCTGCATATACATACTACTCTAATGCCGCGGGAATAAGCCTTTGTTGCACCGGAGCGACAGAAACTCACATCCTTGACACTTTCCTGTACCCACTCCAGGAACATCGTGATGCCAAGGCCGCTGACGGATGAAGCGTTCCGGACCGACGATCGGTGGACTTGCCCTGGATCTTTGCCAGGACACTTCCGTTAAGGCCTCCACCCCTTCCAACGGACATGTCTCTACCTACCTCCGATCCACTGCAGAGTCAGAACAACGTACGATAGGTCCATCTACTGGAGTAGAACAATTGTGCGTGCCGTTGCAGCGCGCTGTTTTCGTTTCAGGCACGTTTAGAAGGCGCTAGTGGCATGGCTCCTGAGCACTTTCTTCAGCTATCCTCCGCGCATCGAACATAGGATTTCGCGACCGGTCTATAAAAAGCGGCCGATGCAGTAAGCCACCTGCGGGGTGGTCTCGACCTCTCGGCTCCCAGGATGCTCGTGGGTCCGATCGTGGATCAGTGGATGGATGGTCTTCGAAGGTTCGAAGGATCTGTTTTGGTATGGAAAGTGCCGCGATTGCTTGGTAACAAAGTGGAGCCACTGTAGAGTATTAGTCGCGTAATCTCCCCTGAGCCATAGGCAGGCTGTGACTGCAAAAGCAATTCTGCCCTGCTTGTCGTTCAACAAGCCTGTGCGGTATATCCCCCCAGTAAAAGAACGCTGGCTCCGCGGACCGGTCCTTCAGCGATCGGGAGCGTGGACCAAAGAAAGCAGTATACCACCCGCTTCCGTACACCGATCATGCATGCGGCATCCCGAGCCCATCCCTATCCTATCACGGGGATAATTCTGTAGTCAAGCTTTCCGCTAGCAGTTTGAGACTTCCGTTCTCTCCCCCACGCTGCTGTCACGTCCTTCTGAGATACGAACGACTCGAACGATTGGGGGTACAGTAGCAAAGAGGCATGGATCGAGTAGAGCGATCACATATCCTCGCCCTGACAGTGAGCACAGGCTGTGCGAGGCACATCGCGGGGGTGGACGCGTTGTCTTTACAACAAATCTCAGCCCGCCAACCTAAGGGGTAATCTCACCCAACTTGGCAACCATGCACGGATGCAGATCTCGTGAGGCATTTCGACCTCAAATGCCTCAGGTGGTGCTTAGCCAGTCGAAAGAGCAGACTGATACACAACGGCGCTGTCGATGTTTCATGCTTCTTTTCTGTCTCTTCCTTCGATGCTCCGGTGTTGGCCACGGTTCCAAGAAAGCACTCGACCAAAGGTATCCTGACGTGGAAATAAACCGTTCGGGGACTCCTTAGATATGTCAAGAGCGGGCGATGTGCGACTGGACAAAGTGATTCAGTTATTGCGAAACCGACTGTGCTCAAACCCTCCATGGTGCGTCCAAGCCCGGTGAGCATCTCTTCTGCTGTCCGTAATTACGACTCTTTTCAGTATGACCACGCTCTGCTGTAACCTCAACTCTTTCTGTCTTTTATCGTTTGCCCTCGCGCCTCTTACAACCCAGCATTGCAGCTCCCTAATTGTTGTATTGTTCGTGCTCGTATTTGCGTGCGCCTGCTCAATCGACAACACCGCCATGTTACCATCGTTGATTCTACAACACATCGACAAGCAGCAGCTGTCGAAGTTATATAAGAACCGTCGTGAGTTAAATCCCATCAGCGCGGCTAAACCGCTATGCGTGGCGTCGGTTCCCTATTTCGGACATGTGCAACTTGCCTAGCGGAGCAGCTCCGTTGGCTGTGTATGCACCCCGAGGAGTGCGGCTATGCAGACACGAAACCGTAAGCAAATCAGAGCACCTGGAAAAGTTGTCCAAGGGCCGGTGAATGACGCAAGGATGCTACATGGCATATCTGCTCGGTAGATGTTCCCGACGAGGCTGTCGAATCGGAGTATATGGGCATATCGTGATTTGCAGGTGCACCATGTCACAGTTGATCCTAGGACAACGTAACTGTTGTTGGGGAATACAAATCGGAGTCTACGGCGGTTGGACCTACTCGAATGACGAGCGTGATCGAATGAGAGGAGGTGGAAGTGGAGGTATAGGGTCACGGTTTCTAGCGCTTCAATTCTCCGCGGACATTGAGTGTTGCGATTGACTTCTCTGGACCCTGGGCCGGCACGAGGCGTCGTGGAGCCGAAGAACTCATAACTGAGCAGTTCTAAAATGGCCACTTTACGGCGTTGCAAGCGGGTTTCATTGGAAACGAAAAACATAGTGATACATGGCAAGATGCTTTGCTCTCCAGTGAGCTATACCTGTAAAACTGTTGTTGTATTGAAACAGCCCATCAACTTTATTAGAACAGCTCTTCAACTCTAACAGTGTTACATCCTACCCTGCCACCAACCAAATGTCCGCAGTTGCCCCACGATCGCTCACGCAACTTTTCGCACGGAGGCGTACGCTCGTCCAATAAATCCTCGATGCCAACGATCCACTCAGGCTGAGGTGGACCGCTTTGGTCACGGTTGCCAGGCCATCGACTTTTGTCAGGTTTGAGTTCGTATATTATATTGCTCTTGATGTCTCCGAGGAAACCGCCAATCGCGGTATCAATGCGGACTTCCCCATCCGGATCATACACGCGCACGACTGTGGAGGGTGTGTTGCGAGCAGCAAGAATGCGGGCCTGAGCTGCGAGACGAGTCTTCACAGTTGTGAGGACAGAGGAAGATAGACCGCTGTCGGATATTGGTAAGTCAAACGCAGAGTCGGTGCGACGAACGGGCGGTGCGGTGGATGAGCTTTCTCGAACGTTGGGGGATTGAGGCTCTGACGCGTGTGCATCGATCATGAATGTGAAACCGTTAGACCCAGTCTTTTGCAGAGGTCTTACGAAAAGCGAGGTATCCGATGGGAGGAGTGCGGTTGCGCGGGGCTGACAAAGAGCTTGGATCACTCCTTGAGGATCGTGAGGTATGCGTACTCGGCGTAGGGCTGGAAAAGCACCCTCTTTGATGTTTGTTGCTAGTAGTGATGTCGCAAGACACGATATTGGCTCCGAGTTGGCGAACGGAAATTCCATAGAGCTTCGAGGGTTGAGTAAGAAAGGGTCGATCGCTGGTCCAGACTGAGATCGGAATTCGAGATGTATGAATTGCAAAGATGGACCACAGAAGTCGGGTATTGATATGCGCGGGCTCAGATCAGGGGTTCTGTGCTGAACTAATGCGAAGTGCTTGAGCTTACTCAAGTGTTGAGATAGAATCGTAGTGATGGTCACTATACTAGATAGTTCAAGGTTAATAAGCGTCAACTTCTCGATGGAGGTCGAGAGATGTGAGGTCGCGAAACGCTGCAAGCCCTGGTCATTGATTCCAGGAAGGTTCTCGAGGCGCAAAGACTGCAGTCTTGGTGGAAAGGTATTGAGCGCGAGGTTTGTGAATGATATAGCTGGTAAACCAGAAATTGAAAGGTGCTGTAACATGGGAAACTGTCGAAGTGTTCCGATGATCGCACGAAAGTTCAAGGTCGGGGCGAAATCACTGGAGGTTCGATGTAACACAAAGGTGGTCAACAAGGGGTGTCCAGAGTTCAGGCCCAGAAAACGCTCAGTAGGGTCGTGTGCTGCTGAATAGTAGGTGTCAGATTCGTCATCATCATCTTCCCCATCCGAATATTCATGTTCCGGCTCGGAGAGTAACCAAACCCGTTCTTTCAGTCTCACTCTTGTCGCCAAGGCATACGCGAGGCGATCGAACGACTGCGAGAACGGGATGTAAAAGCCAACGAGTCTTTCCAAAGAAGGGCACGCCATGACTAAGGACGCAACGAGGTTAACGATTCCTTCGCGTTCGATGCTTGCTTGTTGATACAGTGTCTGGAAGTCGGGCAAGTGCAGCTCACGAACAAGTCGCGCCAGGAAAGGGCGTTCGCGTATTGTCCTCCTAAGCAGCTTCAGCTTAATCGGCCCTTTGACTTTGAGTTTCGGTGATTGAGAGCAATCTTCACGCCCCACGACGTAAGCTTTGCTATACATCTGAGGAGTAGCTGCTCTATCCCATGCACGGCTTGTGACTGAAAGGCTGTGGAGATCTTTCAGGTAGCATGCCGGACATGCTTGATCATGTTGAAGATGAATTTGTTCCAGTTGGGCTACAATACAATCATACACTTCTTTGGGCAGTTCCTTGAAAATGCGTGCGGGAAACTCGAATAGCCCTGAACGACTCCGTGCAGAGTTTCTCTTGTATCGTTCGGATTCCCACGGAGTCTTTGTTAGGCGCGGTATAGCGTGGTCTTGCCGTCTGCTATCGATGACCAGGGTTGGCGCCGCCACTTTACTGGAGGCGATCGAACCCGCACGTTTTGGTGCAGGTTTCGAGACTGAAAGAGATCCAGTGGATGTGTGCGGCGTGTTTCGAGCAGCAGTACTTCTTGTCGTCTGGGTAGGGATTTGTGACGCTGAAGCAGATGTTCGTGCAGATGAGTCCATCGACTCCCAAACATGTACCGTACCACTGCTCATCGAGAAGGGCCTCGTCTGCTTTCCAACATCGTTGGTACTAGCGGACTGTGGGCGCGACACATGATGTCTGGTTCGCGAATTAGTATGTGCTAATGTCGTTCGTGTACGATGCCAGAAAGCTAGGCTAATGTAAAACAGAGGAGCAGAACCGATTTGGCGACATCACGGGGAGCCCTAGCTAGAGGCATGTCGCGGTTGGGTATTTGAAGTCACTTACAGATCGCTGTGCGTGCGTTTAGAATTGTCTGTTCTCGGAGCCAGTACTTTAAGCATCTTCTTAAAATCTCGGTCAAGGTCCATAACAAAGACCGTATGGAACGGAAAACTATTCCAGCTTCGTAAGATTGGGCTCCGCTACGGGAATCTGGATATTGACAGGATCGTGCGACTAGTGTCAAAGAATCGAGGAGACATGCGGTATGCCTCAGCGCGTGAAGAAGGCTCTCATCCGGGCGGGTAGAATTGATCGTCCGAGGACGCTGGATGGTATTGTAATCCTGATCGAAACCGTAACCATCAGATCCCTGCTTCAAGGTATCGGTGACGATGTCCAAGTAGACCTGCTCTTGAGTGGACCAGTGAGATAAAGAGAAAGCCGCATGAACTGATGCCGGCAGGATGTGCGAAGCAGCTGCGCAGGAACTTAGCATTCGGCCCTCTCATATCAACGCCATAGCTATGGCGCTACTGATGGGCCGATAACCCTGACAGGCCACGAAGATCCGGGCGCTGTACATGTTAGATGTCCGCGTTGTCGCTACCGACCCCTGTTGCGCCACATAAAGATGAACGTTCTTAACAAGCATCCAACGGATACCAGCAGAAACAAAAGCCAGCCAGCCCAAAGAGTGTAGCTTCGGTGCTGCTGTGTCTCCATTGTACTGCCAAGCAACCAGCAGTCGGTAAAAATGTTGAACTCGAGTACCATGGCAGTGACGAAGCTCTGGGAACTTGGAGCACCAGGATCAATCATGAAGCCATCTAAGGTGCCGGTCGGGGATCGAGATTTATTGATCTCCCTTTCTCTCGCCAATCGAGAGCTCAGGCCTGCAGATGTGTGGGTTGCGTTGCGCGACTGCATGCACCCGCGGCTGTGGTGAGCTGAACGGAACGCTGCTCTTGTGCCGTTGCTACTGTGACGCGGCCGAAATTTGATGATCCTGAAACCCACATGCAGGTTGGGATATCCTGACGTCTGTGATGCACGTTGCACTATGAGCAACCCCTGCAACTTGAGCGGACAACAGTTGCAAGTCCGAAGCTGAAATTATGGAATGGATGCCATCAAGGCTTCTGTTGTGGGTTGTTCAAGCAGCGACAAAAGCAATAGAAGCTACGGCGCGCCTCCGCTGTAGGTCATCACACAAGCTGGGCGCCGCGTCTGACAGAGGCAGGTACCCGCTCGATGAGATGATGGTATTTACTTTCTTTTGTTGTACATGAGCACAGCATTTCCCCTGCTGCTGCTTTGAGAGTGGTATGTACAGCAGAGAGGGCGATGTGAGCTTCTGGATCTTTGGACGTCGCTCTTAGCCAGGACCGCAGCTTTTTTCCTACTTACTGAGCACTGAAGAATGTTTTTGGAAAAAGTTGAAACCACTCGTCGCGTGGCAATACTGGAAAGGTCTGAAGTGAACATACTTCTTGCGGTAGCTGTTGATTGCGGCACTAAAACGTCGTAATGTCTAGCGCATCAGCAGCGCAAACTGGCTTTGACGCGGAGGTTTTCATTTCCATTGTTCGGAGTTAAGTGAGTCGTTAGCCCCCGCAAACGGCTAATAACCGCATACAGTAGCTCATTGAAACGATCTGGAGCACACCGGATCTGACGCCGTCGAGTCTGCGAATATGTTGTCTGATGGAGACATGAAAGCCCGAGCAGCGATCGCGCAAGATGGTTCTGGCATAACCTGCGTTGCAATAGGCTGATTCAGTTAACTACTTGTGCGGGCTTCATTGTTCATGAAAGTTATCAGGATAGCGTCACGGTTCGTAAATCATTTATATTAGAGAGTAGTTCCACTACATTGATCGCCTTGAGGGTGTGGTATAGAAAAGACAACGATTGTTAATCTCAAAACGCATTGGCGCAGTAGTGCCGCGCAGAAGGATTGCTCTTAATCCCAAGCCAGTGTTGGACTCGACCTAGTTGAATGCATAGACAGCGGCAGCACCCAAAAGGGCACCCATACCAACAGAACCAGTCTTCATCGCGGCGGGAGCACCAGCAGTACTTGTCGCCGAGGAACTAGGTCCAGCAGCGCTGGTAGCCCCTTGGTTGATGGTGGTAGTGGGTGTGGGCTGTCCAGACGTGAACGGAGCTTCCGAGACAGGAGTAGCGCCAGGGAAAGCACCCTCACCCTCATCGTCGGAGGGATCGGCAATGGTAGTGTTTGAGGGGTTAAGAACCTCATCAATCACGTGAACGACACCATTGGCAACAATGACATCAGCGATGGTAACACGAGCGCTGTTGACGAAGATACGGCCCTCCTCGCCAATGGTGATTGTGAGGTTCTTGCCGTTAAGAGTTGTCAGGGTAGTACCGTTCTCGATACCAGATGAGTATCCGATGGTACCATTGACAACGTGGTAGGTCAAGATGTTGGAGATATCCTCAGTGGAGAGGTTGCCAAGAGCAGATCCGATATCCTGGAAAGCCTGGTTGGAAGGAGCAAAGATGGTGACGTCGGGTGTGGTGTCAACAGCGTCGAGGAGGCCGGTAGTATTCAGGGCACCGCGGAGGGATGTAAGGTTAGCGGTTATAAGAGTGTCCGAAACAACTTCAGGCAAGACGAGGAACCGGTCAATGACGTGGATTACACCGCCGGTGAAGTTGAGATCCTACAAACAGTCAGAATTTATGAGTGATTAACAGAGTAAGGCAGACTCACAGCCTGAATGACAGTGGAGTTCGAAAGAGAACCGCTGAAGAAAGTGACGTTGCCTCCAGACGCGACAGCCTCGACGACCTGACCACCAGTTACGTTGGTGAATTGCGGGTTGGTCAAGTGTGTCGGGACGAATTGGCTCTGGTTGGTGATTGCGGAGGAAAGGATTGTGCCATTCAGAACGTGGTATTGCAGCGTTGCTGTGAGAAGTCCCTCGTTGGCGGTCAGAGCTGCGATCGTTTCGTTACCGAGACTGGCGAAGGCTTCGTTCGAGGGCGCAAGAAGGGTAACATTCTGTGCGCTGCTGAGGGATTGAACAAGCTGAGCAAGGCCGGGGAGAGCAAGAACACCGCCCAAGCTGGTGAGCTGGGTGGACGAGTTCAATGCTTCAGCAAGAGTTGGGACGGTGCCGTTCGTCTGGGCCAGGACGGCGGTCGCGAAAGCGAAGACAGACAACTTGGAAAGCATGTTGTTGAAGTGTAATTACAACTGAAACAGGTCTGGTCTGTTGGTTGGTCAAGGAGTGAGTGCAAGTTCGACAAACTGGGTCTCAACGTCGGCGGGAGTGATGAGGGGGAGCCAGGTATATGTACCGTTCTGCTCAAATACGGCCTGTCTTGTCAGCCATTTTCCGGTTGCCATAGTTCCAAGAGTCGAACAACGAGTGCCACCGGCCCGCTTTCCTTCGCACAGCCCCAGAAGCTCAGGCTCCATCCAATAAGGCCTAAACGTCTCGCACGAAAGCTCTAAGCAGAGGTGGTGTCATTCAAGGCTGACCAGTAAGATTGTTGGATCTTACAGCCAAGTTACCAAGAAGCCCTACAAGTGGAACGATGATACCAACACAGCATGCGTCTGCGAGCATCGTGGCGGTTTTAGGCGGCTAGTACTCCGCTTGCGTTAGAAGGCGCGGCAGTGTCATTGAGGCTGTAGCGACCAGACTTGAAACAACGCACTCTTCCAGGAGATGCTAGTCTTCGCTGTGGCCGTTTGCATCTTCCGTATGTTCTCTGTTTCGATGCTTCATCGTCACGTCCTAGTTCTCTACAAAACAATGCCAAAACTGTCGCAGCGGTCGACAACGGCGCAAACAACGCTGGTGTGGAGTGAAGGCATGAAGTCCATACGGCGCCGGTCGATCCGAGATGCGTGTGGGGAAGAGCTTGGCATACGTAAACCATCACCCAAAGCAGCCTGGCCTAGAGTCCTGGGCGCCTATACAACTCACAATTTTTGAGCATTCCATGGCTGAATCGAAGATTCGTGCAGCGGATCGCACCTCCAAGGCCCGCCGTCTAAAGGGGCGTGCGCGTCTTTTTGCTGGGAAGCAGGATCTTTCACTCTGGGGAACCCAACCCAAGCCTGAACAAGAGGCACTAGCACCACAAACGGCAATCAGCTTATGGAAGCGTAATTGAGCACTGACAAGCACGCGATGCGCGTGCCCAATCCACCACATCGTTTCAGCACCAGATGTGAGGTGTAGCAATTTTTGATCCTGAGGCTTGCGTGTGAGCTTGGAAGACTTCACAGCCTTGCAACCAATATCGTGACCCCCGACGAAAGCTGGAAAGCTTGAGTTCATGGTGAAGATTTGTCTAAGCGAGATACACCGGCGAATTTTCGCCGAACAATACTAGCTGTCAGCTGTGCGCATGATCACATGTATTGGCCAGATGCAGCGTGTGTACTACGAAAGGGGTTTTATCTACTCCGTACTAAGCCACTGGGTTCTGACGGGAAATGATTACTGACTGCATCAACACGAATCGCTGGAATCCTTGTACCATTTGCTCTGCACATCGCGAACCGTCTGGCAACCCGTCCGAAATTACACACTCCAATCAAGCAAGCCAAGCTCATTACGCCTGCCTTATTTGTATGTCACACCTCGCAGTCTCAAGGCTATGCTGATTTTGGGATTTCATTTTCCTTCACTCACGGCTGTAAGCCGCCCCTGGAGTAATTGTGGCAGCGTGTTGAATCATAGTATGAATTGCATCATTGTGTTCTTCCCTACGCGAACGTGGTGATGGAGAGTCGGGCCTGTCCCGGTGTCAATATTGGCTATTCAATATCGTTTGCCCTACTAACGAGGGTAGCAGTCATCAGGCAATCTATCGCTCACCACTTTCATGCCGAAAGGTTGCAAGCCAGATGATGCAAAAGACGTCGATCCGTTCATTAAGACCGTTTTCCCGATTTCTTGCCTATCGCACCCAGTACTTAGCCCAGGCATCTACCATACCTAACAAAAGGTCGTTGGCTCCAAAGACTAACGGTGTCTTTCTGCGGTAGCAAGCTTCTTTAATAACGCCGATATGCTGATTGTAAGGTGTAGATTACTCAGCGGCGGATAACGTTAGGGGAAACCGCCATGTCTAGATTCTTTGGCCTATAGTACTATAAGCTGGCAGGCATACGTCGGTTGCTCGCTAGTAATGAACTTATCTAAAGGTGTTAAGCTAGAGAACGCGCTTCACTAGAAGAGCCCGCCAACCGAAGCATGCTCACATGCTCCTGTCCTGCTCAGCTAGCATCGTAGAAGTTGTAGTGATCCAGGTGCCCAAGATCGGCAGATTCCTGCCCTACAAATGCCGATGTTTGTAGCGGGATGAATTCGCTAAATAGATCGGCCATGTTCGCATCTGGAGCAAACCCCAGGTTCTGCATGAATTGTGGCTGGTTCTCCGGTTTATTTGTGGTATCAAGAGAAGCCAAGTCGTCGAAGAAGCTTTCAAGGTCTCCAGGGATATCTGGATAACGAGGATCAGGCTGAGATGGACGAGACGTATTGAGAAACGACTCAATTTGCTGATTCGCATTTGCACTCAATACGTCTGGGATGCTGCCGTTGCCTTGAGCCTGCGAACTCCGCGTGTCGTTTGCTCTCGCGGCCTGCCCAATTATGTGACTGCTTGAGAAAGATTGACGGATCGAGTCAGGCGTTGGAATCTGCACGACGGCGACTGGTTGCCTGGAGTGCAACGGAGGGGACCGGATTTCTGGTATAGTTTTCCGCCAGGTCCGATCAACATCAGCCTGAAGCTTCTGCATTCGCGTACGCAGTGCCTGATCAGAGAGAAAATGAGTACTGTGTCGTTTTACAATTCCCATAAGACAGTGCACGACTGGTGGTAAGCTTGTCAAGCCCAACCGGTTAGGTGAAGGCTCAAGCAATTCCAGAATGCGTTGCAGCCAAGACTGCGTTGGCATCAATGAAAGTGCAGTACAGTGATGCGTAAGCTGTAATAACACGGCAGGTGGAGTAAGTGGAGTATGCGCAGCGTCAGACTGTATGTAATCGAGTTTGGGCGGCAACGATGTCTTCCAGTCGTTGAATCGTTGAAGCGTGTCCGTTGGTAGGCCTGTGGACGAGGAGATCTCACTGGTGACAAGTATGTCAAGTACGTCGAGAAGGTGCCGAAAACTGCTGAAAGCAAGGAGTGGCGTTCTTGATTGTTGCAGGGAGGTGGTGCTGAGACCACCGGACCACGGTTGCCATTCTTCAAGACCATCCTCGTCAATCCGTCCAAGCTGCTCGATGTCGGCTTTCCTGAAGTATGGACGTCTTCCGAGTTGCACGGCAAGCATACTATCCAAGACTAGGCAACCGCCAAACACGTGCATCCGCCGCGTGCTCGGTATTAACGAAGTCTGGTCTACGCTTTCGAGTACTCGTGAAGCGCAGCCGACCAAGTACCAAGCAGGTTCTGTCAGGGACTGGGCAATGCTAAATATTGCGAGATTGAGGAGCGCTTTGACGTGTCCCAGATCGAAAGCGCCAAGTTCGTGGGGAATCAAAGATCTTGCTGTATCGTATAGCTGCTTTGATGTCATTGTACCTGGGCCGAGGTGGCTAGTGGGACTTGTATTGCTCGGTTCGTGAGTAGATGCTACAGCCAATATACTCCAAAGTTCTGCGTGAGAGCCAGAGTCTGGGGTATCGAAAGAAATCTGCATGCCCGACGGAGGATATGAATACGAGAGTTTCAATATGTCGCTCCTTTCGCAAATTGGGAGCCAACACTGGGTATACGTGAAGTATGTCTCGAACAGCTTCCAGCTGTCTGGAGGAAGCGATATCAGCAGAGAACCTCCCGAAGGTTGCACTGGCAATGCTGACGCCTGCTGGACTGATGGTCTTGGGGAGACTAGGTCATATGGCATTACCGGGTTGAAGTTCTCATTGATGACCATGGGAGTTGGCACGGGCTCATCAAGGTCCGAGTTGTCCTCGTCACCATGCGGTGATGGTGGGTCGGAATCATGTCGTGATGGCTCTCCTCCTGACAAGAGTGTGTCAATGTCCCTGTTGAAGCGCGTCTTTCGCCATTGCTTGTGCAGCTTATTCGAATCTTTGGAATCGCGGCTAAGCAACAACGATGACAGTCCCTCTCTCGCTAACCTATCATTGAGGTACTTCTCAGTTTCAGGATTTTGCTGAAACAACGATGCAAGCGCCAACTCAAGAACGCGGATGTAACCAGGTTGAATTCCTCGTTTCTTGGGATTAGTCGTATACGTGCACCCTCGCTTCGACGTCAAGCAAGTAGAGCATGTTGGCTGTCCGCCGTCGCACTTTTCACGAGCAACTCGACACTGGTCGCATGCTCGTGAGACTCTGGTGCGTTTGGCTGGCTTGTTTGGGTCCTGAGTGGCTGATCTACGCTTTTGCTGGCTTTGTGCAGGCATGAGCGCCGTTCAATCGCGCCAGAAGCCGTACAGGTGGCCAGAGTTGAACCACAAGGACAGCACAAATTCGACTGTTGAGGTAGGCGAATCCAGGAGGAACTGGTCCGGGGTACGTCACGGGACGGAGACTCAAGGTGCATGCAATCATAGACGTGCCCAAGGTCTATACTGTGATACAGCTGCTACGAGGTACGAGATTCTTCCGGGGGACTGGATCAACAGAGCATCGTCCAGAGGGAGGATAAGAGATTTCGCTGTTGCATCTGTGCTCTCCTGCGTCTCAGTCAGCTTGTCGCAGGCCAAGTCGTATGGGATACACAACGTACAGTGTTCCTCACAATGCAACTAGCCTGGCTTGCTGCAGTCCTTGCCTCACGCCCAATGCGCTTTAGTAATTGGAGATGGAGGGATGGGTTGCTGTAGTTGGGGTGGAGCGGGAGAGCTGTGCTGCCTCGGTGTGCATCATCTCTGGGGAGAGAGCGGGGAAAAAGTCTCACCCGAACGCGACGGCTGCGCTCTTCCACCAAGCCTCGCTCGCCCTTCGCTACCACACCGCATCTCGTGCCATGGCACTGCCCGTACCAGTACATGCCATAACTGCGGTTCTGAAGCTGTTCCCCTGCTTGCCAGACTAAAGCTTTTTTTTTTTTTGTTTGCAGTGCAGCCACCTTTCAAGTCCAGATGTTGCGTGCACCACACACCCTTTAGCCGTCCAGCGCATCGCGCGTAAACGAAATACCGAGATTCCGGCAAACCGTTGGCAAGCAGCCACAGGCCCTTCAGACTCTGGGGAGCCTCCAAACTCTCAAAACACATCTGTCGAGAGCTGTTGAACCTGCCAGACCCTCGACATGGCGTCTGCAGCAGTAGGAACGAAGAGGTCCTTCGCCGCCATGAGCGAGGACAGTCGTACCCCACCCGGCGCTATGTCAACTTTGCATGAAGTGAGCATGTCTGCAGGCCGCTATGCGCGCCAGCGACAGACGCCAAATACAGACGAGTCGTGTGAGTGACGTTGAAAGTGCTGCACAGTGTATGCGCTGACCAGACGGTAGTCACATCCATGCCCTCAAGCGCTCGCTCTACCCCCCGACACACACCAATACCAGCTTTACCGCCCAATGAGATTCGCCGAATATTTGAGCCAGATGCTTCTATTGTGCTCATTGGTATGCGAGGCACGGGCAAGTCGACATTGGCTGTCATAGCATCCATGGCCTGTCGACGACGTGTAGTAGATATCGACGACCTTTTCCAGGAAGCAACAGGCTTCTCTACTGCAAAGTATCGCAAGCAGTTTGGCGCAGGCAACCACAATCTACGGCAAGAAGAGCTTCTGCGGACTGCTCTTCGAGCGCACGACAAGGGAGCGATAATCGTTTGTAATGGGGGCTCGTTGGAACGGAACGGACAGCTGCTTATGCAGGATTTCGCGGGAACCCATCCTGTAATCCACATCGTACGAGATCTTCACAGCATACACGAATACCTGGGAGGAGTCGAGCTCCGCAGGCTGAGGGACATGCTAGCATTTAGTGCGCCTATCCTTCGGCGTTGCTCCAACTACGAGTTCTGTAACATCTCAGAGCATGCGCCCACTCGATCGAATGCGCCATCAGACCCACCCGCAGCACCAGCTTTTCTTACGCTCAAGCGAGCCCAGCGGACCTTCTTGAAATTTCTCTCCCTTATCTTGTCACGCGACACAGCAGATGGACCTGTGGGCAACGCAAACCCCCCGTTGGAACCGGGATATCCCCTGTCGGACGTGGCAACGGAACTGAGAAAATACACCTGCGCTGTTCAGGTACCATTGTCTGATTTGTTGGCCGAAGATGTGGACATACAGAGTCTAGAGTACGGTTCTGATGCTTTCGAGGTGGTCGTTGACCCCACGGAGCTTGATCCTCACAATCAACGACTACGGACGGAACGAGCAGATGACATCAGCAACTGTATCTCGAAGATACGCCGTAGCACAGTCGTGCCGATACTATACCACGTGTTGCCTTCAGCATCGAAAGACTACAGTCGAGGGTCGTATCTCGAGCATGTACGCCACGGTCTGCGTATGGCGCCTGAATTCATATCTATCGATCTGTCGATTGGCGCAGAAACAGTAGCTGAATTGATTGCGTCTCGAGGCAAAGCAAAAATCATCGGGCACGTTCACGCAGACAAGAGTTGGGACCACCGTTCTTGGGCAAATTACTACGAGACTGCGGTGCGACTTGGTTGTGATGTTGTACGATTCACACGTCCAGCCAAGTCAGTTGATGATGATGCTTCCGTGCACCACCTAAGGTCCAAAATTCACGCGAGGAACAGCACCGTTCCGCTGATATGCCATAACACGGGACGAGCGGGACGTCGTTCGACATGCTTCAACAAGCATCTCACATCTGTCATACCAGAATCGGTGCGAGACAAGCCTGATTTTGCAGCAAGATGCGAACGCAACCCTGAGACATCGTGGCTTACCGCACGAGAAGTCACACAAGCTCTCTACTCGACTTTTACCTTTGATCTCATGAAGATCCATCTGATTGGTGCGAGAACTCAGTATAGCTTGTCACCAGCCATGCACAATGCTGGATACGCGGCTTGCGGTATGCCTCATCGTTTCATGTGCGTCCAGACTTCGACTTTGAAGAGCCTGCAAGATTTTGTGCACGATCCGAACTTTGGTGGATGCATTGTCATACAGCCGTTCAAGATTGAGGTCATTTCGCTCGCAGATTCTCTGAGCCAACACGCTCGAGCCATTGGCGCAGTGAATACCCTGATACCTGTTCGTCACCTCAATGGCGATGGTAGTGTCCCTGGTGATCTGGAACTCTTCCAGGAGCGCTGCCAATCAGGATCTGTGCAAGCACTTCACGGAGACAACACTGAATGGATCGGCATCCGGTCATGTATACGAAGAGGGTTGTCACCTGCAAACGCAGTGCGACCTACAACATGTGCTTTAGTGGTTGGAGCAGGTGGCATGGCCAGGAGTTCGGTGTACGCGCTGCTACAGTTGGGTGTGAAGAACATTGTCGTTTTCAACAGAACATTGGAGAAGGCGGAGGACCTGGTCGTTCACTTCACTCGACTCGTCTCGTCTTCGGCGGGAGCCAACTTGGTACCCTCGGCCACCACGCAGGGCTCACGACCCAGTTTCCACACATTGAAGTCTCGAGACGACCCTTGGCCCGAGGGCTTCCGTCAGCCGACTATTATTCTTTCCTGTATTCCCGCCGATCCCATAGACGACAACCCTGCACCGCACTTCACGCTGCCAGAACAGTGGCTGAAGAGCCCGACAGGCGGTGTGGTGATGGAGCTTGCGTATAGAACGCTTGACACTCCGCTGATGAACCAGATACGGGAAGAGCCTTCGAGGTTGTGGACGTTCATGGATGGGCTAGACTGGCTGCCAGAGCAGGCCTTTGCTCAGTTTGAGCTGTTCACGGGGAAACGGGCGCCACGCAGAATTATGCGCGAGGTAGTGTTGCAGGCGTGGAGGGATGAAAGCGGCAATGCTGATCCGGAGATGGTGGAGAGGAGGATGAAAGCCATTGATGATCAAGAGCCATGAGGATGACGACACGAACCATTCAATCAGAACCATTCAATGAACTATTCAATCAGAACCACTCAATCAGAACAATCAAAAAACAACAATTCAACGAGAAGAAACTGATTGAAACTTGAGTTTGATGAAGATGCAGCCATCGTTGTTGAAGTGAAGAGCGTCTCTGCGCCTATCGTTGGACTGATGGTAGCCGTTGACTAGTGGCATACCCCTGTAGGCGATCACGCCGCCTGCACGTCTGCACGTTACACGGCGGTGAAAGTCACGACGCGTCGTAGCCAAGGTCAACAACGCGCTGGCTCGTGCAAACACACTTAGCATAGTAGCCTTATACGCGGAAAGACGTACGACTTGTCATCCGAACCCACGTCGCATTGATATGCTTGCACACCCATGAGTTTGCGCCGGCCCCTCCAACCTATCCCCGCGTTGTCGGCACACGTCTCGAGCACGCGCTACGGCCGCATCACCACCACGAGCAACCAGGGCACCGATGGGAAGGTCGACATGGAAGATCACGTGCAGGACGATGTGCAGGACTCTGGATCGGTAGTCTCCGGGCTGACGTCGCTGGAGGGCGACGACGAATTTGAGCGACGACTGATCCAGAACGCGCGCGACGAGCGACGACTGAATGAAACCCTCCACGGACGGCCACAGCCCTTTCGCAAGGCGCGCACACATGCGCGCGTCGGCCTGACGTTAGACAACCTCGAGCGCAACGAGGCGCAGAACAGCAACAATCACGTCATCAACAACAACAACAACAATGTCCCTTACGCCACTGGATATCACGCCAATGCGCGCTTCGCCATCAAGAGCCCGCCCAGCAGCATTGGCTCCACACACTCAGACCCGGCGATTCACGCGCCCTCCGGCTGGGGGAGGAAGGGACGCTCGAGTGGGAAGTGGATGCAGAGCCTCATGCGCGACGAGCATCCACAGGCACAGCAAACACCGGCGCCGCCAGACGACACCATCGTCGAGCAGCACAACCTCAGTGGAGCCGATGCGCCACGCCGTTCGGTGGAAGACAGCCCTCTATCTCACAAAAGCTTCAATCAGGGAACCCCGCCGAACGACCACTCGGGCCAGTTGGACCTCACTTTCGACATGGACGAGTGCTCCATCATTGCATCGACACCCTACATTCCACGGAACACCAAGCTCGACGACATACTCGAGCGCGAGAACATGGCGCGCCTGGATGGGATACCGGACACGTCTCGGGAAGACATGCGTCGGCCGCCGACCCACACACACGGTGCAGTCGACACTGACCCCCATTCACAACAACAGGGCTCCCCTGTTAGGAGGCTGCACAATAAAACAAATTCGTGGCGTTCACTGAGTAAATCGCAGCTGGAGCTGGGAAAGGAGAACTCACCAGTTGCAGTCTACAGGAAGAGCGTAGAAGCAGTGGGCACCGTGGAGCGCCATGTAGTTGCCAATGCACAAACACAGCCCGTCAGGCCCAGCAGCAATCAACGAGAAGATTTGCAGGATGTTTTGCGTCGTCTCACACGCACATCAAACACACCCAGCCCAAAGGCTTCTGCACCAGCAACACGCCCTCAACCCACCCCGCCTACCCAGCCGCACAGCTCCTCACAGACCGCCGTTAATGACGCCTCGCATACAATGTTAGAAGGGAAGCAAGAAGCAGCGAACGAGATGTCTGCGCATGAAACTGCCACAGCGCCTACCTTGGCTTCGCAAGAAGAACCCCAGCGAGAGCATAGGCGGGACACTCCACATGACGGAACCACACCGGATGTGCCCTCATCAGCACCGACCAGTGAACAGGTTGACCAGACGCCAATGCCGGTAGAACACGCTATCCTCGACCCCAAGACCCCTGTTGTAATGGGCGGATGGGTAGACACACCCGGCCCTCGAACAGCACACAAGCCAGTCGAGCTCCCCCATCCGCGATCGCAGTCACTCGAAAAGAGCAGCCCACGCAAGTCCCGTTCGTCAACAAGACCAACAGCAGCGCCCACAACAAACCAACCGCCGGCAGCAGAGGTACACGATGCGATTCAGCCTTCATTACCCCGTCCACAGCTCCACAGCTCGGCTCTCCGTGCCTTTGTACAGGAAGCCAGGGCTAGCAACGATTACGGCGATGACACCATTCACTCGCTCGAAGACCTCATGACCCCTCTCGGCGACAACGAAGCAGAAGAGGACACCCTTCAGGGCCTTGCGCTCCCTACTAGTGCACCCCGCAACGAAGCAGAGCGCGAGCGCCAGGCGGAGATTATGGACCTCCATCGCCTGAACAACCATCTACGCACCACAAAGACAAATGTACGCGATGCTAGTAGAGGCATGAGTCGAGTGAGGACAAGGATGGAACATATCGAAGTCGAGGAAACTAGCGAGAAAATGCCTGTCATCGTCCGCGATCACAGTCATGAGTTCTCTTTGTGGACATGGTTCCGCAGCTTCTTCTGGGACGGGCGTCTCAAGACGCAACGAGAAGCCAGGAACGCACTCTTGAAAATGTGGGGTGGCGTCACTCTTCTGGGCATCTTGCTAACAGTGTCCTTCATCTGGTGGGCAAGCGAAGCTGTCGCTTGGTACGTGCTTTCTCTTCCGATCTTCATTCTGCTATCTCTGGACTAGAGTCAGTCAGTTTACCTCCCGTCTCTCTCACGTACCTCTACAGGTGCCAAATCTGACTTTATCCACAGTGAGATCTTTTGTCACCCAGAATACGCCAATTACTCGCCACATCCTTTCGCCGTCGACATGGATGCACCCGGACGTGGCGTTGTCATTCCTACACTTGTCTATCGCGCATTGTTTAAAAGTTGGTCGACACCTGTCGTATCACCTATATTGTCTCTGTTTTCTTGGGCTTGGGCCACACTTTGGAGTCTCGTTTCTAGTACCAGCATGGTTGGGTTGAGCAGGGTGTCGCATACTATGGCTGCGAACGGTGGACCTGCGATGGCTGCGCACACTCAAAATTCTTGGAAAATACAAGAAGAAGCTCGCGAAGAAGACAACTGGGATTGGAGCATGGCTGAGGATGAAATTCTGCGTCGATAAGGCGCAGGCAGTGGCCATGTTCCTGAAAACTGGCGTTCGGTATTGGGTTATTTTTTGGCTTGCATCGCATTATTTCAGCGTGGCGTTGGCGTTATTTCTTGCTTACCAGGGGACTGGCGAGGGCGCTGTCACTTGATCTTGGAGCCCTGATACTGAGGTTTAGGATACTCATGATCGTATTCAAGTCCGTTCCTCTTCTGAAGCGAGACCAGCTCCTATCATATGTGGTGTTCTTCAACTCCCAGTTCATGTTTGCTTAATAGGGCACCTGGTACTCCGCCGAAGAGCTAGTGCAGCCAGGATCACGACTCACATCTGCGTGGTATCTACAAGTAGACTCTATTGACACATGATCAGTAGCACTCGTCTTGAACAAGTCCACACGCTGTTTACCCGCCGCGGCGTTTGCTAGCGTTAGCAGATGACTGGGTGAGAGGTGGAACGGCAGTCGTTGCAGACAAAGTCCGAGAATCCAAGCTCCACTTAATGAAACCTGCGTTGTCCACTCTGTGCATTGATTCGAACGACAAGGAAGTCGACAAAGCCTTTGTTTTGACGCACTTGCTTTCTGGAACGTGCCTTCCCATAATGACCGCCTTCCTCACGGTGGGTGTCTTGCTGTCCTTCTACAAAGAGCAAGAGCCACTAACAACACACTGGTACGTTCGCTCTACCTCAACCCGTTCACCACGGACCAATACTCTCATTACTTCTTACTCATCCACAAATCGCAGGTTACCAGACGCCTCGCAAGCACTCACTCACTTGGTCATAGCCTCAGTCCTTGTCTCAGTGAGCCCACATACTTTTGTTGTCGCAAAACCTGAGGCAGCAACCTAACAATAATATTCTAGTCAACGTTTCTTTACAGAAGACTGAAAAAGCGAACCTCACCATCACAGTCACCGTTGTGCCTGGCACAAACCGACTTCAAACGTCACGCCAACACCATGACTCAACTCACACCCATCCTTTCGCGCAAACGCATCTGCCCAGACGCCGGATCAGGAACCAGTGTATGCAACACTCAACCCACAAAGCGCCAACGAAGTATCTCCAAAAATGCACTGCCGACTCCACCTGCAAGCGCGAAGGGGACAGCTACGATGGCTCTGAAGCTCATAATACCCCAAGAGGAGCCAGGCCAAGAACAGCAGAAGAAGGCCTCCCGACACAGAGCTGATGCGGAGCGCTGGAAACCCAAGCTCCAACGACCGTTTCCTAGAAAGACCGAGATCAAGCAGGCGTATGCACTCAAACTGATGCGACAATATCCCAACACGCCTGGAGAGATTGAACCAAACTTCTTCAAGCCGGAGATCGAGAGGTCGCCTCGCGTGTCCCGTCTGTTGCAGCAATTCCCGCTCATGGACACCAACCAGCCTGTCAGAAGCAAAGAGGCACGTCTTCCCAACCCATGCACCCCTCCAGATCAAGCCAAACCACTGAGCTCTCGCCTGGAGGAACTGATAGAGGCACGTAACATGCACACAGGATTGCAGGCGAACATACACATCACCGAGTCCGAACACGCCCAGCGGCTAGCTTGGCAAGCCTTCTCGCGGACCGAGCAGGACCGCATCGACCGTGGCCGTGAGGCGATGATGGAGTCTGGTTTGCCCACAGATGATTTGGAACGGGAGTACTTTGGCCAGTGGAACACGTTGCCGGATTGGAAGAAGTCCAACACAGGACGCTTCGCTAGGGAGCATGGAGCAAGCTGGCTGTAGGTTCGTTACTGACAAGACGTCGACTGCGAACTTTTCATTGGTGGTCAAATATCTCAGAAGCAGGCATGAGGTTTCATGGAATATCATGATGATGGTAGCTGTGCGTGTTTAATAATATATTGCATATTACCAGCACTGAGCAGAGCTGGTCGAAACTGGTATATTACGCCTAGGTGTGGAGCCTTTTAGTACTACTTGGCAGCTTATTCGCATTGCCTTCTACTAAGGTAAATCCTTTTGACTGCCAAATGGCTGCTCGAAGCTGGTAAGGCGCAGAGTTGTGATTTTCCGAACTGATTGGCTTATGCCACGCCAACCGTGTATTTGAGCGAAAGTGAACCACAGTAACATCGACAAGTTAGGCCCATCTTACAAGAATAATTGAAAGTCAGCAACAAAACTACAACCCTCAACCATGGATCGATCTTGCCGCACCCTCACAATAAAGTGCCTGCAGAGTCCTCCTTCTTCCCTTCCCAACATCCACATACAGGAACCCCCAACCTCAAAACCAAAACCCAAGACAACTCAAGACAATTCAAGACAATACAAGACAACACACTCGCGAAGAAAATGGTCTCGACAACTACAACTCACCCCATCCCCACCAGTCCCCGTGCACACGTCAGATACGTACTCGCTGGTGTACGGAGAATCCAGGATCCAGATACTCCGTATTCGCCTCCTGGTTCTGCATCTGCATCTGCATCGACATCAACATCAACATCAACATCAACATCTGCATCTGTAGCGGCATCCACACCCTCACCATCCCAGTCCGGCAGCGACGCGACAGGATCCCCAACGAGTACTGAGCAGGCTGCGAATGTTCCTGAAGCGGGTAAAAATGTGGTTCGTACGTCTGTAGAGCATGTTGTGCCTGAGTTGTGAGTTTTCTACTTCTTTTATTCAACCCTCCCCCTCTTTTTTTTTCGACTTCCTTGTGATAGGTTTACGCGCGTAGTTGGCTGAGTGGAGGGATGGCTGATTGTCTATAGCTTCTCCATTCCGTATAGAGTGCGTGATGAGGAGGGTGAGGAGGACAAGGGAAAGGGTGGGAGTGAGGGTGGGAGTGAGGGTGAGCATGAAGACGGTGATGGGGGTAAAGGCTCGTGATTAGGGAGGGTTGGAAGACGGGCTATTGTGTACGGACTTGTGGTTGTGCAGCGCAGGATACCTGGAGTTTGAAAATTCATTTCTATTCGGTAGTAATGTTCGTATAAGGATATCATGATTTACCAGGCTCCAAGCTCTCGCTAGGCGGCTTTGGAGCAGCCGTTCCGTCTACTCGTGTCGTCTCTGCTGCTCCTCGTTGGTGATTAATTGCCTTTTTCGCACCAAGCCTTCCTTCCTTGCGCGCTGCGTCTTGCATCTTCTCGAATTCCCAGACCAGCTTATCTGCCACGCGAAACAGCGATCTGCTGTTCTCGAGATCCAGTCGCCAATCGTCTTGTTTGGCTTTCTCGAGTCCGGAGTGTGCAATCCTGGCTTCGAAGGTCTTGACCTCGGCACCCAGAGACACCCGCGTCTCTCCCAACCCTTGGATTGAAAGCACAGGATTGTGGGTTGTGAAATCGTGCGTGGTTTTGCGTAACCAAGCGGCGATAGAGTTGTCGACTGGTGTGGACGCTTCTAGGATAGCTTTGTGTTGCAGCGACATTTGCCAACCGATGAGTCTTGATTGGAGCTGCTCGGCGGCGCTGCGGAACTTGCAGTAAGTGTTTAGCAAAAGCTGCAACTCATCGAGACGCTGTCGGCGCTCCTCGTCATCTGCATCTTTGAGGTGGCAGTACTCGTATTGCTTGTGCGCACAGGTGAAAAGTATAAACTCTGTTTCCTTGAGCAGCGCTGCAATGTCCGCCTCGTGCTCCTCGATCAGTGCATACGTAGATTCTACATCGATGCGCTTCAGATCTTCCGCGTAATCGAATGGCGGGATGTAGTATGAGTCGTCCTCATACTCGTAAGTACCGTCCGACGTGCTCACGTTCGTATTCAACTCTCCAGGTTCAGCGTCGTCAAAGCCGTGCTCTTCCACGCGCTCGTTTGCAGTATCTGGAGGATGCTGCGAGTACCAAAGGGCGTTGCGACGGACGTACAACTGGATCAATGGATTGAATTGTGCCATCATTTCCACGTCCCAGAACAGTGCCCAAAGCTCAAGCGAGCGTCTCTTGAAGCCGCGCTCTAGGCGCACGTATGCCTTCTGTCGCTCGCCCGTGTATTGTAGGTAGCCATGGGCACCAAGAATGCCAGCGGAAGCCCCAATGTTGACTAGACCCAAGCAGCGTGTCCACCGCGGAATTACGAGAAGGGCAGGAATGGAAGCTGCGAGTCCCACGCTCGCGCCAACAAGACAGCCATCATCCACGGTAAAACTCTTTGTGCGTTCGTACAGCTTCCACGGCTTGACGGCATTGTTCTGCGAGACTACAACCGAGGTGAAGCGCGAATGATAGTACCAGTTCGCAGTGGCGCCCAGCACGCCTGCCCACAAGCCCAACTTCGCTGACGACCGTATGAAGAGTGCCGACCAGGAAGCAGCAGAGGCTGGTGTGACCCGGTGCCCATATCGAAAAGCGAAGGATGTGTAGGCGGCGGCAGCGGCAGTCGAGCCGAGGACCGAGTGCTGCAGTGCTGCATTCGCACCGAGAGGGCCTGGACGTTTGGGAACAAGATTATGCTGGTCTTCCCCTGGAGAGAGTATCAGCTCCGTGAAGGTGCGCAGAGTGGGAGGCGTAAGGCTGACTGTCCAGGCGGTACGAAGAGACGAAACACCATTGGGAAGGAGCGGCAGCTGCAGCATTGGAGCAGATAAAAACGTATCACGGCTTCATAGGAAGCAATTACACGGGGGAATAGGAGAAAGGCTGCGGAAGCGCAAGCAAGACGCAGCGATTCATCGTAGGTGTGACATGGTCAAAAGAGCGGACAGAGCTGGAGGTGAGGCTGGCGGTTGGTGTTACACAATGAAGGAGGTTATCTCATCAATCAGACGCTCCGCTAATCGGATTTTGGCGGGAGGTTAATCCATGTGATGCCTACGTGACAAAAAGCAACGCTTAGCAGAGCGTCTAAGGAATTTTAGTTCTAACTTTAGTAGTACTTAATTTTAAAACTTACTTTTACTACTCTTTACTAGTACCTTTATCTACTACTAAAGGCTATAAGGCCTTATTATTAAATCTAAGAGTTTCTTTAAATAAAGATCTACCTAAGAATTATATTTTAAGTATTAAAACTTATCTTATTAAGGTAGAAGTATAGTATTAAAAAAGGTATATTTTTAAACTTTTCTATACCCTCTCTCTTAGAATTTAGTAATAAATACTTTTAAGACTAAAAGAGATAGCTAGAGTAATTCTTTAGATTTAGGTAAATTAGTATATACTATTTTTATTAAAAAATAACAGTAGTGTTATTAGTAAAGAGAAGAAGATAGTAGAAGAGAAGAAGAGAAGTATATATAGGCCTTTTTTACCTAAACCTAATCTCTAGAAATTAAAGTAATAAAAGTAAAAAATAGAGCTAGTCTTAAAAATTAAAATAACCTACTTGTTAGGCCCTAAGGCAAGGTACACTAAAAGATAAGGCAATAATATAAGTAGTAATAATATAATTAAGAACAGAGATATATAGTTAACTGTAGACTATTTAATGCTAGGCATTAATCTAGTATTAGGGACTATTTATACTAGGCTTAACCTAAGTTAGGTTACTCTAGAATAACTCTCTAAGGCGTTAGCTATTAGGCTAATAATATCTCTCTTCTTAGGTTAATTATCCTAATTAACTAAATATTAGGCTAATAGGCCCTAGTAAGGGATATTATAGTCTAACATAGTCTGTTATAGTGTATCTTATAATAATTAACTAGAGGCTTAAATTTCTACCTTTACTTAGGCGCGTGCCTCTCTTTTTTCTCTCTTACCTTTACTGCTAATTCCTGTAGTAAGGGCATAGGCGCCCTAGCTGTTAGTAGGGTACTATATATTAGGCTCCCCCCTGTTAATTTAGTCTATTACTCCTATATCCTACTACCTTCTTTAGTAAGTTTCTCTAAAAATTAACTTTTTACTCTTTTTCTTATTTACTCCCCTTCTAGGGTATTATATGCTATTCTAGCGCATATTAACTAAGATAGATACCTTTAGGTAGAAAAGAGTCTCTCTAAGCTCTTTTAGTGCTAACTAGTATATAGTAGCTTATTCTACGCTGTTCTAGGCTATAGCAGACTATATCTGCCTATACAGGCCCTAGCTTTACTTCTCTCTTACCTATTATAAACTTTACGCCTGTATCTAATAATATAGCTAATAATAGTCTTATATTAGTCTATGTCTGTATCTACTGTATTACTTAGTTTAGCACTTTAGAGTGTTAGGTAGCTAGTATAGTTAGCTACTACTTCCTTCTAATTACTAATAAGAATTAGTAGATCTATAAGTCTTAGCTCTTTAAGCTTAAGAATAGAGATAGTATTTAGACTATAAGGTGCTAAAAGTACTTCCTTACTAACTTAGACTGTTTTATAGTATGTTTAGCTATTTTAGGCTATTTTAGCGCATACTAATATCTTATAGATTTCTAAGAAGTATTATAAGTACCTTATAGCTATTTATTAATATCTTATTAACTACTGCCTTTAAGAACATACTAAAGACAAAAAGGAGCTTAATATTACCTGCCTTAGTAAGATCTATTGCCTTCTAGTAAAGAAGATTATAGTATAGGTCTTTCTATTCTATTATAGGGCATTCTAAGCTATTCTAGCATATAACTAACTATTTCTAGTAACTATAGCCCTTATACTAAGAAGTTATACCTTTATTCTAGTACTATTCTTTCTACTTAAAACCTAATTACTAATATCTAGCCTATTAGTTATAAGCGTAATAAGGTATCTATCTAAGCTAAGGTTAAGAGTTAGAGGTGTAAGTTAGATGCCTAGATTACTACTAAGGCCTTAACCCCTACTAAGAAGGTAAGTTTACCCCCTTTTTAGCTATTCTTAGCTATTATAGTATATTCTAACACATAATAGGCTAAAAGCACTATTATTAACGCTAAATTAAGGAAGTTAAATAGTTATACTGCTAACTTAGCTGTTAAGATTTTAAACTTAGAGGCTAAGAGAGATACTACTACTAGTCCTACTAAGAGTTGTCTAACTAAGCGTATTAAGACTAAGAAGAAGGAGCGTAACACAGTTTTTACTTAAGCTAGTTCCTTATAATTTACTAGTAGATATAGTAGATAATTCTATAGTATACTTAGTTATTTTATAGCGTTCTAGGCTATAATACTACACCTAGGGTGCTTTAAGATACTTACTACCTCTATAGCTTTTAATAATATATAATAACCTCTTCTTCTATATTCTTAACTATATTAGACTATTATAGGCTATTCTAGTGTACTTTGTTCTTTATTAGATCTAAGTACTATTAAACACCTAAAACTCTATAGGAAAAATAGTAAAGGTAACTTTAGATTTCTTCTTATCTAACTTAGAGATTTCTAATTTTTTAGCTACTAGGCCTAACTATCTCTCTTCTTTTTAGGGGGTTGTCCTAGCTGCCTTTTAACAGTCTGTAAGGTTTATTATCTCTTTAAGAGGATTTTCTCTCTTACCTAGAACTTCTTAAGAGCGTTAAAGGAAATATTTACTCTAGGCTCCTATATGTTCTCCTTATTGCTATATCTAGCCTACTTTACGTAGTATAGCTATTATCCTTTATTATCTTAGCTTCTTTTAATAATTCTTTCTATATCCTATATATTATTACTAAAAGTATAGAGTATATCTATAATCTAGTAATCTAGGTGTAGAATTATCCTTTTAAGATTAAAAGGTTCTAAGAGAGATACATAGAATACTAGATAGACACTCTTTAGGCTAGGTAGGTCTACTTTAAACAACATTAGCCTAATCTAGGCTACTATACACTCTAGTCTAATATACTTCTAATCTAGTTTCTGTTTTAGCCTTATAGACTTTATATAGTAATTTAAGACTATTACTTAGTCTCTTATACTAAAAGGTATTAGTAGCCTACTCTTATTTTAATATACCTTCTAGTATATATTTACTATAAGTATCTTCTTCTTACACTTTCTTTATAATATAAGTACCTTAGTTACAACCTATAACTCTAGAAGCAATTCTCCCTACTTTAGAGGTATACTAGGCTAATCTGCCCCTCTAGAAGCTATCCTGTAGTTTACTTAGAATAGAGTAGTCCTTATAGTAGTATAGAGGCTATTATTATATACAAACTCTATAACTAAGATCTATATTACCTAATTATCCTGCTCTAAAGAGCAGTAACACCTTAAGTACTATTCTAGAGTTTAATTCTGTCTTTCTGTCTGTCTATTAGTCTGTAGATAATAAGCAGATAATAAAACTCTTTTTAAGTTTAGGTAGTGTTAGAAGGTTCTCTAGTAGCCTGCATTTATTAGAGGACCTCTGTCTAAGATAATATGTTTTAGAACTCTATAGAGTTAAATTACTTCTTTTATCTAGGCCTATATAAGATTAACTCTATCTTAATCCTCTCTTACTAGAATATAGTGTACTATCTTTATTAATTAGTATATAATTATAAGTATTATATTATAAACTACTCTAGCAAGCTTACTTAGAGGCAACTCTATAATAAAATCTATTATTACTTCTTTCTACAGCCTATCTAGCAGTAGCAAAGGCATAAGTAATCTATATAGACTGTGTTGTGCTAAAGTTAATCTCTTACAGAGCATATATTCCTAGTAGTACTAGCTAACATCCTCTTTTATGTTCTTCTACCTATATTAGCGCTAGAGTTTTTTAAGTATCCTTCTTACGCTAAAGTGTCTTATAAGTAGGCTGTTATAGCACTCTTATAGCGCTGTTGCCTTCTCTTTAGACATAGTAAGGTGTCTTATACCTAACTAAGCTAATATACCTTATTCTAAGTTATTCTAACCTGCCTTAGGACTAGATTTATCTAACTAACTTTCTATGTCTAGTTCTGTACTAGTTTCTTCCTATATAGTCTAGAATTCCTTAGAAGCCTATTTATTAGCTTTCTAGAATTCCTTTAGGACTATCTTTGTCTTAGGTAATATGTCCTTATATCTAGCAGCTCTTGTTTGTACTGCTAATACCTAAGTAGTATAATCCTCCTTCTTTAAGAGTAGATCCTTTAGTAGTTATATAAAAGCTTTGTTATACTTTTAAGATAGTTTTTATACCTCTGCTATATAATCTAGCCTTTATAATAGCCTATCTACTAGATTTATACTTTCTAGTCTGTAGTTTAGAACAAAGTTATACTAACTTAGTACTAAGTACAACCTAACCTGTTAGTAGTTTAGTACCTTAGTCTTTATAAACTACTTTAGGTTTATATAGTCTATAAGGATCTTAAAGTAGATTCCTAAGAGGTAATACTGCTAGTACTTTACACTCTGTACTATAGCTAGTAATTCTTAGTTATAGGTATTATAGTTGTACTCTGCTTAGATAAGTTTGCGTAAGTAGAAGTTAACTAGTCTCTATTAGTCCTTGTTATCTAATCCTAGGCTATTCTAGCTTAAGATACCTAAGATTACTCTACCTAAGGCATTAACTTCTAGTCTTATTAGTCTCTTTCTCTTAAAGTAGGTAAGTATAAGTACCCCTAGAAACGCGTCTTTTAAGTACTTTACTGCCTCTTTTACCTCTTTTAGTAAATCTAGGTATTAACCTTCCTCTCTTTTTATAGCTAGCCTGCTCTAGGCTTACCTTAGTAACTTCTTTATTAATATAGTTTAGAGTAGTATAATATAGCTAAACTCTATAATAAACCTCTTATAATAGTTTATAAAACTTACAAATATATAGATATTGTATACAGTAGCTAGTACTAGCTAGTTCTAGATTATTTTAACCTGTTCTAGGTTAATACTAACCTCTTCTAGGGATACTACATATCTAAGAAACTCTATATACTATATATGCTATTTACACTTTAAAAGCTTTATAAATAGCTTTACCTTATATAATCTTATTAAGACTTTCTTAATATGTCTAACATATTCCTCTTCTATATTTAAGAAGATTAGAATATTATCTAAGTAGATAATATATATTATATTAACTAATTCTACTAAGGCTTTGTTTATATAAGCCTAGAATTAGGTAGGTGTATTAGTAAGTCTAAATAGTATTACTATATACTTAAAATAGCTATACCTTGTCCTAAAGGCAGTCTTCTACTTATCCTCTTTTTTAATTCTAATTCTATAATAAGCGTCTCTAATGTCTAGCTTAGTATAGACCTTTACTTAGGCTAGACACTCTAGAGATTCTGTAATTAAGAGTAGTAGATAGTAATTCTTTATACTAATCTTATTTAGGCCTTAATAATCTATATAAAGCCTTAGAGTACTATCCTTCTTCTTTACAAAGAGGATAGGGGCTCCTACTAGGGATTTTAATTAGGTTATCTAACCTCTAGCTATAAAATTAGCTATATACTTTTAAAGTACTACTAATTCTACCTCTAATAGTCTATACAGTAGCTAGTAGAAAAGCGCAGCTCCCTCTTCTATATTAATTGCTAGATTATTTAAGCTGTGCTTAGTAAGCTCTCTTAAACTATCTTCTAATATAACATTAGCATATTTATAGTACTATAGAAGAAGGTTAGTCTCTTTAGGCCTTTTTATCCTACTCTGTTCTATAAAGTTAACTGTGTATATATATATATCTACTATTAGGTTTTATATAGTACGTTTAAAGTCTTTAGCATCTTCTATTACTATCTTTTAGAAACTAGCTTAATCTTTAGCTTTACTTCTCTTAAATAATATACGCTAGCTTATATAGTTAACCTTAAGTTAATATTAGTTAATCTAGAGCAGACCTAAGTATATCTTATACTTTCTTAGGTCTGTAACTATAAATAGTATCTTACTAGATTCTTTCTTTCCTTATAAGTCTATAATAGTAGTTATAACTATTATAGTACTATACACTAGTATACTACTCTTATCTACCCCTTTAGCTAAGTCTTAGAGTAAGAGATTAACTTAGAGTTCTTACTTCTTTACTACTATAGCTAATAGCAGGTTTAGTTAGGAACCTCTGTTTATTAGGGCCTTAAACAGGCCTAAAGACCCTACTATAGCCTTAACTATTAATAGTTAAGCTAGTTATAGGTATAACGCGTTATAGAGGGTACTAAGATCCTTACTTTCTGTTAGGTAGGAAATATAGGCAAGAAGGTATAGATCTACACCTTCTGCCTCTTACCTTTTCCTAGGTCTAATCCTTCCTTAGATTTCTTAGACTTCTCTAGGTTTAGACAGTTAGATACATAGTGTCTAACTTCTTTATAGAGGTAATAAGTAATATTAGCATACTCTAGTTTTAGTTTCTTACCTTTAGTATGCTTATAGTTATAATAACCTAAACTTCCCTTCTTTAACTGTTTAGGGGTCTCTTTAGATCCCCTTTTACTCTTAGATCTATTCTTTCTACTCTTATATTCCTTCTAGGGTTTTTTACTCTAATAGTTCTTAGAAGAGGTCCTTTAGCAGAAAATCTAGTTAGTAGCCTCTTCTACCTATATAAGAGTCTCTCTTCTCTCTAGAGAGTATATAAAGAGCTGCTTCTAGATATCTTTAGGCAATGCATAGATATACCTTATTACTTACAGTACTAGGCTATAGGTATTACCTAACTCCTTCTAGTAAGGCCTTATATAATCTAACAGTTCTGTTAGGTTACTATAAGCAAATATACAGGCCTTACTTAAGGCTTTATATACCTACTGCCTTCTCTCTAAGAAAGTACCTAGAGAACCTAGTATAACTACTTTTATAGTTACCTAGGTTAGTGCCTATAATAGGGATAACTGTAGCTAATTAGCTTAATATACCTCCTATAAACTCTTTATAGTCTCTAAAAGATACTACGCACTAAAATTAACCTTCTATACTTTCTATAGGAAGTTAGTAGGTAGTCTTTTAAAGTATTACTTATAATTATACTTCTAGTAGTTATAGTCTATATAGTTATACTTTATAAATATATATAGTAGCTCTAGGCATAGTAAGCCTACTATTAATACTATTAGGACTGTAGTAGTAAGTTAGATACTACTATAGGTAGTTTACAGCATATTTATATTGCCTATAAGGTATTTAGCCTATACCTCTTAAAGGCGTACTACTCTCTAAAGCTTTATAGCCTTCTTATACTAGGCTTCTAACTCTTAGAGCTCCTAGTCTACTTTGTTAACTATTAGGACATCTTACACTACTCTAGCTTAATATAGCCTACTTAGCCTTATGCTAGATAGCAGAAGCTAGATATAGAGCTTATTTAATGTGTTGTTAGGTATTATACACTAAGTACTTCTAGACGCTTTATTCTAGAGTTTCTTAGGCCTTATTATAGAGGATTTGCCTACAGATATAAAGAGAGTTCCCTCTCTTAGCTCTAAGGTTAATTCTTCTACTTAGAGTTAGAGTATAATACTTATTATAGGATTTCTCTGCTTTGTCTCTTAGTATAAGATTAAACAGAATATTAGGCTCTAAGGCAAGGTACACTAAAAGATAAGGTAATAATATAAGTAGTAATAATATAATTAAGAACAGAGATATATAGTTAACTGTAGACTGTTTAATACTAGGCATTAATCTAGTATTAGGGACTATTTATACTAGGCTTAACCTAAGTTAGGTTACTCTAGAACAACTCTTTAAGGCGTTAGCTATTAGGCTAACACTACTTTATATAGCTAGGTAAGTCCTTTTAAAAGAAGAAGTATAAAGTAAAAGAAGATATAGTTTCTTTACTAAATTTAAAGTTATGTACTACTAAAACCTAAACTAAAGTTCTTTAGACGCTTAGCGCTAGAACGCCTTACTAAAACTAGCTGCTAAGCGGCAGATTTTAAGATAAGGAGCTAGCATTTAGTCTTGCACGAATAAGCCTAGCTTAGTCTTACGCGCAACCAGGTACTACCATGGCCACGTGACGGCCCAGGAAGCACATCCTCCAAGGTCGAGGTCGTGATCATGTTGCCAAACGAGATGGCCTCGATGATGAGGGAGTCGTGAAGAGGTTCAAGCTCACGAGTGCACATGGTCAAGCATGCCCCAGCTCACTATATGCATGATCGTATGTGTGGACAGATGTATTTGCACAGCTGACTGAATGCTTGTGCTGCCATTACCGGCCTACATATACAAGAATGTTGAAGACTGTCTGCAAGTACACGCTTGCAAAATATACACAGACCAAAAGCCCTGAATGCTAGGAACCGCCAAACGCCATCGCTAAACTGGACAGGATAAAGACTGTCTGCACTTTTTGGGGAATGAGAGTAGTAAAACAGCCTTAGCGTTAAGAAGAGAGGCAATGGAGCGCAGTCCCGTTATTCGCTCATCGCCGGTGCATCACAATCTTCGAATCCTCGTTGCGGAGAAACTCGAACACGCCCCTGTTAAGCCGGTCCAGCCCGTCTTTGAAGAGATGCTCCGTATTTTCGGTGTTTGCCATGACTGCAAATGTCCTGCAAAGCAGATCCTCAGGGCTCACACCGTCAAGAGTGCTCATGTTCTTCCACTTCAAGCGCATAACTCGGAGGTCGTTCATAGCCAGAAGACGATCCATAAGTCCTGCTGCGCTCACACCTGGCTGCGCTATGAGCGAGTGTCGAAGGCTGCTGATAGCTTGTCTTTCGTGTAGCCATGCTGTCAAGATGCGGGAGCACATTTCGTAGTGAGGGCCAAGCTCAGTACGAAAGATAGCCTCGCCGTGATACCACAGATAGCTAATTCGAGTAAGAACTGCTGTTTCATCGGGTGGCGATGCTGCTCTTGGAAACAGGTACTGGATGAGCAGCGCAAGAACCTCACATTGGAGCAGGCGCAGGTCAACCACAGCCGCAACAGGTCGAAGTGGGTGTGGAGGGGCAACTTCGACGTGTTGGCTTTTCAACACTGGTTGAGGGGGCTGCACAACCGCTGGGGCAGGTGGTGGAGGTTGGACTACCTGGGGATGACCTGCAGGTGCTGCTGCAGGAACGATGCGCATACCGTGGATGGGGGCATGAAGCTCCGTTGGTGCGGGTGCGATGTGCTGATTGTGTGTTCTTAAAGGCTGAGCATTTGCGTCTTGTGCAAATGGTGTATTCGATCTGCTAGAAGGGTGGGGAGCAATGGAACGGCCGACGTGATTGGCGACAGGGGTGTGAGTGCGACTCGGAGGCTGAGCTGATGCTTGTTGCTGATGTAGCTGGACATGGCTCCTAGAAGGCGTGGGATTCTGAGGTTGACTCTCAGAACGAGCTTTGATCTGAGCGGCCTGGCTTTGTGGTGAGCTCTGAGGGTGTGGAGCCAGCTGAGGAGTGGCCTGAGGAGCACCATGTGTATGTTGAGCGCCTCTGACCACGGAAGACTCGCGACTAACAACACCGTTGGTGGGTGTAGGTGAGTTGATCGCACGGAACCCTTGGCCGGGAGCAGACGCAGCACTGAGCGCGGGCACGGAACGAGGATCCGGGGTCACGGATGGCAAGGTTACGCCGTGAGCAGCTGTGTCATATGGACTGGTATACGCACGCGGTTCTGTACGATTCTGGTTCGGCGAAATCATCTTCGTGTCGAGTGAAGGAGCTCGTGGCGCTTCGTTTGAGGGTTCATGAACAGGTGCAACAGGTGGCGGAGGTGGCGTATTTACTGCTGTGAAACTACCGTGATTAACAGTCGCGAAACTTCCAGCAGATGTTGATGTGTTTGCGGAAGATGCAGAGAGTCCATTGACTTGATTGTTTGACAGTGAGCCAAGTTCCACACGAGCGCTCTCAGGACCTGCATTAGGGGCTGGTGAGAGGTGATGGTTCTGGTCGAAAGGTCGAACAGGCAGAGGTGGGGTGTTATCTGCACTACGGAGAACTGCCAAAGAACTGAGAGACTTCCTAGGACTTGCGCTTCTTCTTCCTGCTGGCAGCGTGTTGTACGGCCGCTTGGCAGGCGAGGGGGGATACTCTTCCCCATCTGACACTGACCCACCCAGGTACGCAGAGCTCTTGCGCTTCTTGATGTTGGGCACTGACTTCACATCGACTTCAGCTCCGGCCGATGCGTCCACCTGTGGCGGGGACAGTGATTGTGGTGTTCCATGTTGTGACTGCCGCAGCGTTAACATATGATCGGTCATCTGGTAAGCCAAGTCACGTGACTTGAAGATTGATTGTACACTTACGCCACCTTCACCCTCAATATCAGCAAGCGTGTCGTAGTCGTTTGCACCAGAGGGCCTTTTCAGTTTCATATTCCTAATGTAGTAGCATGCTTTGATGATGATCCATCGATGCAGGTGTATCTTGAGTCTGCAAGGATCAGCAAGGACAAAAACGAGGCAAGACGAAAGCTCACATTTCTCGGTGCTCGGCGTTGTCGTAGAACAGGCCCTTGTTGTACGTCTTCTTGGTGGGATCGGGGGTGAGGAGACAGCTGCGATCGGCATCCCTGCCCCAGATAGCGGGTCCGTAGGTACCGAGCAGCTCCTCCAGCTCGGTATCTAAGCTGTGTGGATCTGCAGCAAAATCGAGCAGGGCATCTCGTTCCTTGGGCAGCTCTTTGGACAGCTTGGTGACTTCACTCGAGATCTTGCGATAGTCCGGGTTGTCGAATTTGGGAATGCCGCGATTCGTCGTGGAGCTGGATGCGGACAAGCCCAGACCCAAGCATTCAGTCACCTCGCGAATAGTAGGCGAATGGCTGCTGAAGACGCTGATCCATCTTTGCCTATCCCATCGCCGCACGCCGTGCTCCAGATCCAGAGCCAAGTTATCCTTGGAGGTCATGATGAGGCATGAGTGCCGGTGAGTGCTGCGGTGAGGGGGTGACTGTGAGGGTGACTGTGAGGGTGACTGTGAGGGTGACTGTGAGGGTGAGAAAGTGATGGGGATGATGGGAATGATGGGAATGATGGGAATGATGGCGCACGCCAAACGAGGATGCGTTGGAGTGAGACTCGGTAAGGTAAAGGGGAGTTCCACTAGCTAGCGTAAACGTTGCACTAGTCGCAGTCGCCTTTTCTTTTGGTAACAACAAAGTTCGAAATCGCCTTGTCTCAGACACGGAGCCGGGTGTGTTGATCTCCGCCTGCATACGCTCTACGCAAGACGTCTCGAGAGGTCAGGTGAGGATGGTGAGTTGCAAGAGTCAGATGGTCTGGCAGCAGACAAAAGTTGGTTCACGAAGCGAGCGAGATGTGGCCGATGGCAGAGTACGCGTCCACTCGGTATGACTCGCCGCCACCCCTTGGGTAATCATACTACCGCTCCTAACCCATTGGGTGGGAACGGCGGGCCTACTGCGCACAGCGCCCTTGCTTCTGGTCTGGTGTACGACGCCCGAGATTGTCTAGCATAAAGTAATCATGGAGACATGACCTACCGCACAGTTGTGTCGATACGTGTAAGAGTTATGCTGGCTTGGGCCAACGCTCCCGAACCAAGTTCCCGTTTCAGCAATGGTCGCCTCAGTACCAGCAAATGAGCACCGCCAGCAGCGCTTTCGTACATAAAGCACAAATGCGTCTATGACGCGCTCGTATTGTCTTTGACTTTCTACTCGCGTGCCCTCCAGGGTCTGGAATTGCTCATCGGTGTAACGTCGGAAAACTGCTATCCCATCGATTCGCTATAGCCTACCACACTTGATCTTGGCTTCACTTATTGTTGTTGTAGGAGCCGTAACATGCCGCCGGGAACCACGCTCCTACTAACCAGGTTGCCGCTTGCAGCAGAGCGCGAGGCAAGTCACTTGTATTGAATGTGGCAATCCCTGTCTGTGCTCGCGGGATGCACTTGCAATGCGACACGTAAAAATAGGACTGAGGCATAGACTTGGGACTAGTCAGATTAATTGACGTGGTACGCAACGTACGACATCCGCCCTTGGCAATCTATATAATAATTACGACAAAACCATCTCGCGCCGCAGGCGCCTGCACCCCCTATAAGGGGCACTGTTCAACTCTGTTAGGTACCCTCTACCTCCTATTCAATTTTCAGCCATTAATATTGCCTATACGCCTTGCTGTTGCTGTGTAAAATTGTCGTTTTCTGTCTGTGCACGTCCTAGCGTGAATTTTGAGCGTATTTTGACAGTCTACACTGCCTACCTGCTGCTACAACGCAACGCTGCCACGCTGCCGCTACAACAGCGTAACAACTAACAACAGCTGCTGCTGCTACAACGTGCTAATTATAGTTACTATAATACTAAGCTACAAATAAACTATAAACCTATTAAACTATTAAACTATTAAACTATTAAACTATTAAACTATTAAACTATTAAACTATTAAACTATTAAACTATTAAACTATTAAACTATTAAACTA